>BJBW01004842.1:1023-217378 GCA_004320125.1 Scolopax mira
AGGAACCCCCAGGAGTACTTAGTGGGTTTGTATAGAACACACCACTCTTGTACACCAGTTATTTCCAGTAAAGTATTCCACAAAAATCTGAGTGTCCAGTGCATGCTTGTTGGGAATTTATGGAAATTTATTCTACAAATAAACTTGACAAATAACACTAAGAGTGAATTTGAGCTGAGACTGTCTGAGATCGAAGGTGTTAGTTAGGTTATCAGACACAGTGGGTGGCATCTTAATGAGTTCACTTCTTAACTAGTGGGTATAAGTGAGAGGCTTGATCTACAACTGACAGAAAAAACTGAAAGAAAAATTGAATTTAGAGCACAACAGCTATTCCTGAAGAGATTCGCATGTGGGCACTTGTTTTATCGCAATGCCTACATAAATATGCATGGAGCAACTGTTTCAGAGTAGCCTTACGTATGGACAAGCCTGTAAAATTAGGTTTCTGATCCAAATATTAAAATTGACTGTCTGCAAATAATATCAGGTGCAAGACTACTAAAATATCACTGTTTCTATGAATTGTGCTGGCATCACCTTTGTTTATCTGTGTAACATGGCGGGGGAAGCATCAAACAGGCCTGAAATCCAGCAAAATAAATTCATAGTTATTTTCAAGAGGACTGCTTGTCTCACAGTTAAGAAAACGCACCAGGAGATGGAAGAACAGGGTAGGTCCCATCTCTGACACCATCTTTTTTTTTTTTTCCTCTATGTAGAAAAAAAGCAGGATGAATTACTTGCACCAGACAGTATTTTCTCCTATTTCATCTGGCACTCATTTTTCCTGAGCAGTTACATCAAACTACTTACAGTTCTTTGTGTCCTACTGTAGCTCTGTTTTACTGTAATTGTCTTTGGTTGTTTGGTTTTTTTTTTTTTAAAAAAAGTACCTTCCCTCTTCCTTAAAGCGATTAGAAACGTCATTCACACTACCCTCTGGATGTGAATCGAGCTATTCCCAACAGCCACTCAAAAAAATACATAATCACCATAATTACTGGTGGCATCTAATTAACATTCAACTTCCTCTCTACAGCAGCTACAGCTGGACAACCCATTTATTTCAACCTAAAACTAACGCTCTCCTAATTATGTTCCGTCACACTAAGCAGCCCACCTGTGTCCATCTTCCCCGCCGTCCCCGTCTGGTGGGGGGGGTGTGGGAGGGCAGAGCCAGCCAAGTGAGTGGCTCTGCACACTAATGAATGCCCCCCCTGCAAATAACAGGACCTGCTCCCACTAATCACACAGCTGCTGGGTCTATTAGCTTCCTTGACCAGGATTCACAAAAAAAAAAAAAAAAGTAAAGAAAAGGCAAAGGAGCTGCCTACACCAAATGCAAATTACCCTCTGCTTGGCAGCATCACTGGGGCAAAAGGCTGCAGCCCCCCCAAGAGGAACTCAGTGCTCTGGGCTTGGCCTCGTGGGAGAGGGCAGAGGATGAACAAGCCCATAAAACACACACCTCTTGTTCCAGGTGCTGTTTGTCCTTCCCCATGTCCGTGGTCCATCCTGACTGCCTGGGGTACTGCAGCCAAGCAGGAGGGCTCTACCTGCGGTGGGGGCACCACCCTGTGCCCACATCAGGGCCACGGATCAGGCTGCCGGCTGCCAAAATTTACTCCTGTTAGCCAGGAGGCAACAGGGTGAGGGTGGGTACAGTGATGGCCCCAAATTTTAACGCGTCCTGGTGCTGGTCTCCAGGCAAACCCTCTGGCATCACCTTCATTCTCCTTTCCTGGCCACTCTGCAGCAGGAACAGGACCAAAACTGCTCAACACAAATATTAGTTTAAAAATAAAGGCAGGGAGGGATTAGACAGGTAAAGCAGCCTGGTTTTATGGACTGCCCAGTATCAGGCACTCATTCTGAATAAAGTGAAGTACGTATAGATCCACCATACCTCAGTTGTTTCAGTCTACTCCTACTCCTTTTCTGAAGCACTTTTTACCCCTCTCCCCTAATCAGGCAACTTTTAAATTCTCTTTTATTCTCCAGACATATATTACCTATTCTGGTAGGAGAAGCAATGCCTGCTGCTGCCATCTAGATGAGCTCCAACTCATTAGCTCTGTTTTTTTCCCAAACTCTCCTGAAAACTTATTTTCTCTTTTGCTCCCGCCTCTCCATTTTCCTCTCGCTTTGCTATTATCTCTCTAATTATATTATTTCACCCTGTAATAATTGTAGCACTTGTAGGAATGATGCTCTGAAAAATTACCTTGCATTTGCATCTACATAAGAGTGTTCAGCATTACACCAATTAGATCTATAAAGGGGGATGAGAAGGGAACTGACAGTTACTGGGGGAAGCTCTGGCTGAATTTCTCCCTAACTCAGGAATTACTAATGCCTCTTTCTTTCCCTTCTCCCCCACTTCCATTTGTCATCTTTGGTGTGAAACTCTGCAGACACTAACAGGCCCCTGCTCAGCCCAGCCACGTAGGGCCACAAAGAACCACAGCAATATAGCATTTCCCCCCCATCAAATTTGTTTAAGACAGGCTAACGAAGTTCAAAATCTATGGGGAGAAGGAAGGAGCTAAAACAGCATGATCTTGTAGGCTTCATTTGCTTCAGAGATCAATGAGAAAAATACAGCAGATCAATAGTTGTCATAGACTGCTGAGTTTCATGGGTGGGGGGTAAATCAGTGCATGCAGATTGGTGGGCTATTTATGCAATAGCCAAGTAGGTATAGTTTTGATGCCAACATAAGAACTGCAAGCCCCAGTTAAGCTGAGGAAACTCAGTACCTTTAAACTCTGCATTAATTCCCCCTCCCCCCACCATCACCACCCACTGAGAGGTAAAGCGCTTCCAAATTGAATTGTCCAGCCTTCCCCAAACAAATTTCCAGCTCCACAAAAGATAATCTCATCTTGGGAGCTGCTTGTGAAACATTTCAGTCAAGGCTGTAAGCCGATGATCAAACTTTATGAAAATGCCCTAGCTCTTATCAGTGTAAATCAAGCTAAGATGGATCAGAGAATTGAAGTCTCAGCATTTCATAAATCAGAGAGCTGCCTATGTGCTGTGCTGCCTGTCCAGGAGCACTTGTATTTGAAGGACTAATTGCAAACCAGTGTATTTTTCTTTGCTATCTTTTCCGGAACAGAGTTATCAAAAGGATGCTATTCTCCAGCCAGCAAAACATTGCTAAGGTTGCCTAGGTGAACCACTTCTCATTTATCTTCTCAAAGCAGTCACGGACACCTGGGTTTTGGGAAGCCCTGCAGGTATGGGCATCCTGATACTGGCTGGGTTCAAACCTCCTGCTGCATATCGGTTATCATGGGAAAGGCACACAGGAAAGAGCCCTTGCAAACCCCAGAGGTCCACAACCAGCGTGGCAGAGGAAGGGTGAGGCTGTCTTGAAGTTCTGCCATCATTGTAAGGACTCAGCAGCACTGACAACCCGTGTGCTACCTCTCCTGATCAGCAGGCTTGGCTCCTTCATGCATGTTCCTCCAGCCAAAGAGGAGACATGGCCTCTGACAGAGGCCGTTGCCATCAAGCCACATGTGATTTGCTGATTGAAAGAGCAGGCAGGCTTTTTTTTTTTTTTTTTTTTTTTTAAAAAGCAGGAGCTGGCAGTGCTAAGAAATTGGGAAAAATACATCAGAGCAGAGCAAAGCATGAAGCATTAAATCCCAGCGCTTTCCCCAGCCCCTGGCTAATACTGGCAGCTCTGCATTTCAGCCGATTAGATTTGGGTCTGCAGGGCTCTGCCAGCACACACCAGACCTCACCCTGCTGTGCTTGCCCCTTTTAATTGCCAACGAAGCGGAAGAAACCAGCACATCCCTTCCTCTCACATTCGTCCTGGAAGCAGCATGCTCCGGGATGCGATTCCTCACCACACAACCCTCCCCTTCTCCAGACACAGTGACTCATTTGCGAGCACTGGGGCTGAGGAAAGCCCATGGAGCTGCCTTCCCAGTCCTTTCCACTGCAAATTTGGTGGCGTCTATTAAAAGTTGCACATGCACTACCTTGCGAGCACTCTCAGCAGTGTCAGAATTGTAGGGTTTCATTGATTTATTTACTCCTACAAAACCTCCAGAAACACAGACTCTTCGAAACCACATCATCCTGCCCCATCGAGTTGAAGCTGGTCAGCAGGTTCAAACACCTTGTCGAGCTCCGGGGAGCCAGCCACCACACAAGCTGAGTCACAACCCAATTATTTCAGCTGATACTTAAAGACAGGACTTGCAGACAATAAAAAACCCCATCCCCTTCAAACTAATGGCCCTCTCCAAAAGGTAGGCAGGTAGCAACTTATCACTTCAAACCTCAGCTAGCACTCGCCTACATTTCTAATTGCTTTTTGTCTCCTCTTGAGGCAATTAACTCCATCCCCACTCTCTGACACTTTCTCACTCCAAAAAAGCAGTTTTCTTTTTACTGGCACAGGGCTCTGTATTTGGATCTCAAGCTCCTGTGCTTATTCCCTTTCCTCCACAAGGCTCTTCGTGTGTTTGTGTCTGGGCATATTTTCTCACCCCGATGAATTCATTATTTATGGGGCTAAAAGAGCGAAGCTGCTGAAATGGTTGTTCATCATTTAGCTCTTCTACATATCTCTCAAAGGCATAATAAACATTAAGGGAAAGCAAATATCAGACTTGACGGGGTTGCTTGAGTGAAAATACAGAAATGAACTTGCGGATGCTGTGCAGAGGGTACGCCAGCCCGTGCCACGCTTCCCTGCCCAGCCTGGGGCTAAAACCTGGATGCTGCCAGTGTCCAGCCGTTCCCAGCCCCCTCAGCACAATGCCCACAGCAGCCCCAGACTGGCACAGGCCAGTATGCTCCAAGGGATGCTCTGGGTGAGGCATGGTCCCAGGATTACCAAAGTGTTAGGATTTAACAGATTTGGCAAATGGCACTAGAGGGCAGAGCTGTTTACCCTCAGTGTATCTGAGACAAGGAAAAAAAAAACCATGACTGTCAAGAAGCATCCAAATTCTCCACAATCTTGTCCAGTATCAAAAGCCTATTAATATGCAAAAGCCACCCAGCCTATTTCCACTTAGAAGTGACAAGCACAGGCATTAATGAGCCAACTGAGAGCTTGCATTTCCTTACTTTGATGGTCTTTACTGAGATTGGAAGACCTCCAGGTGTGGGATGGCCTCTTGCCAACACAGCAGCAGCACTGCCAGCTAGGCATGGCCCCAGCTTCTTGCAATCTGGGGTGAGCAATATGAACAACCTCCGCAGCAGGGAGATAACAAAGACCGTTTTCTTCCCATTACTGACGTCGATAAAAAGGCTTTACTCATCAGGAAGCTTTGATCATAGAGATCTGAAATTATGGGCCACACTGATACTCCACTGCCCAAGCTCACTGCTAAGCCTCTCAAATGCTTCCAAACAGACAAAACATTCCATGCTTTGTTCAGCTTCGGTTTCAAGCAGATGACCAGACCCCATGGGGAAGCAGGACTGTTTGAGGGCACAGCTACTCCGTCTACAGCAGGGTCTGTGTTTCAGAGAGCAACTCCACCAGCCACTGCTATGTCTGCCAGACCTCAGCTCGCTGTACCTTGCTCAGGAGGGCTGGGAGGGCCAGTAATTCCCAAACCCAACACGCTTATGCTAGTACATGCAAAAGTTTTTGGCCAGTACCCAATTGCTGACTTCTTTATTGCACTTTTCTGCTGTTCCTGGTACCGGCAGCTCCCTCAGACGAGGATGCCAGCCCCAAGAATCCCACTCCAAACCACTCACAAATTCTTTTCTTCTTATTTCCCCAGTGCACAGAGTGTGCTTTTCTTTATTATTATCAAAATCAGTCATCCTGCAGGGCTGCCTGCTGTTGAGTAAGGAAGCAAAGGAGTCTTACATCAGAAAGTCACTCTTTGTACCAGAGCCCAAGGAACTCGTTCATGAAGTGCCCGGCGCCCAGCTCTGCTGCCCGCGATAGCACTTCATAAGAGAATCTCTCCTGAGAGCAGAAGGAAAAGGCCTGCAAAATATAACTCAGAGCACTCTGCATTAATGGCTTAGGCAACATCATAAAATAACGCTGGCTACCTTGATAGCATGAAAAAAAAAAGTCTAATATTTAAAGAGAAGGAAGGAAATAATAATTACATGGGTTTCGGGTCTCAATCATGTTTTGCCCCTTGCCACAGCTATTTTATTCCACATATTTTCCCCCTGGGCAGACCCTTCCTTCCAGTAGAAAGCAACACACTGACATATTTTTGTGCAGAATTGTGCTTTCCATGCCATCGCAGCAAAGAGGGTTGGAAGGAGCCCGAGAGCAGAGGCCAGGCAGCCCATTGCCCCGCCTGAGGCAGGGTCAGCTCTCTCGTCTCTGGCAGATGTTTGTTTAACTTCTGACCCTCAGTGATTGCAACCCCACAACTTCCTAAGGCAAATCTATGCCAGTGCTTCTCCATCCTCATTTTAAAATCGTATATCACTTAATACTACTTCTCATCCCAGCCACCACTCTCACCCCAGCCACCCCAGACATTGGGAACTATCCCTTCATTTCTGCAGAACTCAAACACAGTGATCACATCTCCTTGCAGTTTTCTCTTCTCGAGAGTATACAGCCTTAGACTCACAACTTTTCTCCCCACAGCCTCTATCCTCAGCTTATTTTTGCTGCACCTCTCTGGACTCCATTTACTCAGTCATCTCTTCCTTTGAGGATGAAGTCCAAAGGGGGATACTTTCTCGAGGTCTAATTGGCACAGAACATAAAGCAGGAAGGACTGCCTCACCTCCCCATTAGATAGCCCTCCCCGTTTGCTGTAGCCCTGTACCTATTCAGCTGCTTTGCAACACTATACTTGTTACTGCCAGTTGATGAAGCATCATATCATAACCGCTCTCTCCCCAAAACTCCCCTTCCTACAAAGGCCCACCCCTAGGCTGTACTTGTGAAGCTGCTCCCGCACCTCCCCAAAGGATGCTTACACAAAATCTCCAGCTATTTTCTCAGCAGCAAAGTCATCCCTTAAATTACCTTAAGGAGCAGCTTATCTCTTTCCGCTAACCACATAAAAAGCCATCAGACTATACAGCACAATTGAATTATCCCAAAATCTCTTGATCCCCTTACTCACTAGTCACTTCAGCTTGACACGTGCTTGTTTTCAGTCCGAGCCCACATATCTCTGTACGAGAGTTGGTTGCTCATGTGCTGCAGAGGAAACCAGGAGCAGACGGATCTGGTTCAGAGGAGCACATCTTCTCAGCCTGCACCAACCACTTGCTCAAACCTGCTGCTTACCCTCTCTTCTTCCCTTAAAAGCAATGGCTGAATGAGCCTTTGCAGATGTGATTAATGATGGTCTCTTAAACTCTCAGTTGGGTTGATCTGAGCCCACCTGCACTGGCTTAGGCATTCAGGGTTTGGTGGTTTTATTTCATGCTCAAGACTCCCAAACTCACCACAGGAGAGGCCAGGCTCTTCCTCAGCTCATCAATCACTGCTCCCTCCCTCCACACCCAAACGGTTTGCACAGCACAGGCTACTTCGGTTTTGTGCAAAACTTAAGCAACATTTAGATTTGCAGATAAACTTCCGTCACTCCTTCCCATTTACTGAACAATTTGGCACGCAGTTATCTTCTTTGAGTCAGGAAGAGCTTTAAGATGGATCCTGTCCCCATTCCCCAAATAATTGCTAACAAATTGCCCCTGGAAAGCTGCAGTAGGACATTAATATTAGATACGTTTCTTTCACCAGCTGCATGGTCAATCCTCTAACTGCGACTGTGGTTATGTTGTTCAGGGGTGTTGGATCACTGTGCTGGGCTCATTTAATTTACATATCATCTCCAGGTCTGCTGCAAAGTCTCCCAACCAGTCTGAAAAAAAACCCTTCCTTTTTTTCGTGGAATCTGACTGTGAATTACAGGTCAGTTAGGGGAAAAAAAAGCTTATGAAATATCAAAAGTCATAAACTGTATATGCATATGAATAATAAATTAAAAAACAATACAAAAGGACAAGCTCTCTCCCAAGGAGAACACAAGATACTGGCACCCCTGCATAAACTGAAATTAAGCCAGATGAGGTTTAAGCAGCATTACAAAGGTAACATCCCTCTAACGTTAATGACCAGGACTGAGTCTGGTTCAAGCCATTCACCAGGTTTTAGCATATATAGCAATTCTTGACTCCAGCCCAAATGCACCTGCCCAACCTGCTCATAGGTACTTGCAGCAACTCATGAGGTGGTTGTGCAACAAAATATCTGATTTGCACATGTAAGTTCTCATGAAAATCATAAACACACAATTAGCTTAGACAATTTTCCAGTGCGTGCTCAGAAGCCGTTTGACAGTTTAATCATTTTAAGTGTAAAGCACCCTTTTTGTTACTGCAAAACTGTGGCCTGTCATGAGACTATAAATAAAACACATACAAATTGTAGGCTGAGAAGCGTGAACCATCAAAGCCAAAGAACACTAAGGTCTGAATGGATTTAAAATCAGAGCAGAGCTGGCATGAATCAATAGTGGTAAACAAGAGTCCTTCAAACAATTTCATGCACGAATCTCTACGCATGTGCATTTGGCTATATGTATTACATTGCACGTGATGTAGTATTTCATAGAATCATAGAATCATATGGGGTTGGAAGGAACCTCTGGAGATCATCTAGTCCAACCCCACCGCTGGAGCGGGTCTATCTAGAGTACGTTGCACAGGAACTTGTCCAGGCAGGTTTTGAATGTCTCCAGAGAAGGGGGTTCCACCACCTCTCTGGGCAGCCTCTTCCAGTGCTCTACCACTCTCACAGTAAAGAAGTTCCTCCTCATGTTTAGGTGGAACTTCTTATACTCGAGTTTGTGCCCGTTTCCTCTTGTCCTGTCACTGGGCACCACTGAGAAAAGACCAGCCCCGTCTTCCTGACACCCTCCCTTTAAGTATTTGTAAGCATTGATCAGATCCCCCCTAAGTCTTCTCTTCTCCAGACTAAAAAGACCCAAGTCCCTCAGCCTTTCCTCATAGGAGAGATGCTCCTGGCCCTTAATCATCTATTTAGGTGTAGCTGGCATCCAGGAGGAGCTCGTGGAGGGAACGTGGGGGGTGTCATTTCACATTTTGGGGGAGACAGCGTCCATCCTTGCCCATCTGATACCTCCCATGCCCACAAAGGCTACCTCGCTGGGTGCCTGTGGATGCAGCCAGCACTGCACCCCACGGTGGGGAGGAAAGGGACTCAGCTTGGGGGTCTGGGGAAAGTGCTCTTTCCAAGCAGCCTGATGAGGCAGAGAATGCAGCTGGGGGTGGGCAGCAGGTGGGTGGGAGCAGCTGAGCAGCGGGGATGGAGGAGGACAGGTGGTGGCCAGTCCCCAAGCCATGGCCCAGGGCAGCAGGTAGGGGCGGTGGGACCACAGCCAGGCGTCCTGGGTGGGACAGCAGATGTTGGACTGCTCTCCCCGTGCCCAACCCTGGCGGCTGCCTCTGACATCTCCCTGCCTCGCACCTGCAGCTCACTTCTTCTTCTGTCTCATACGCCTGCCATGTATTTTTGAAGAGTTATCTCATCAGTTAGGGGAAAAAAAAATAAAAAGAAAGGATTAAAGAATATTGGACGTGACATTTAAAAACCAAGAATCACCTTGCAGCTGCAAATCCACTTAATTAACAAACCCATTGTCTCCTCTTCCATCACGCAAGTATTTTTAAATTCAGGAATACCAGCTTTAATAGAAACATGTTCCATATGAAAAAAAGAAAAGTTGCTTTATTTGTAATATAACTATTTGATTCTCTTCTCAAATATTTGCATAGTTTTATTTAATTTTGTAGAAACCCAAAATGGAGACTAAGATCAAAGAGACTGATTTCACTTGAGACGATAGGTTTTATAGAGCTCTGCAAAGTTCTACCATCGCCTGAAGATGCTTTAATGCAGGAAAGATCTTTACATTTCCAGCCTGCCAGTTTCACTTAAGACTAATAATTACAGCTGTAAATGCACTGCTGACTCTTACCTGGACTGTGATTTTAACACCCAGTTTGGAGGCGACATCTTATTGTTGGTACTGGACAAATTAGGGCAGGGTTAGAAATGTTGGTATCAGCCAGGTCACAGCAGGTGACACCAGGGTCATGTTTTGGATTAACTCAAACTGCAAAAAAAATTCACTGTACCTTGGGAAGGAAGAGTAGGAAATAAAAAATATCTCTAGTCCTATGTTTATTTCAGCCAGTCATGTAGTCTTATATTTTCCATTGTTTCTAACTAGAGTTTGCTGGCTTCTCCATAAAATGACTGTCGGTGACAAAATGCAGCCATATTCTGCAGTACACGACTTCAAACATACACAGGCTTCAATAAGGTGTTGTAGACAGTGATGCTAAGGGGTGTCAGAATGAGTGCATTCACTCAATTTGGGAGAATTGACACTGGGACAAAAACTAGTTGCATCAAAATCAAAGAGAAGTCAGGCTCTGTCCCTGCTTTTCTTTTCCATCCATTAAGTGCTGGGAGGTGATGGGGGGAAACAGGCTGCTATTCATATGGCATATAATTTCAGCCAGCCCTCTGAAATGACCACGGCACTGCAAAATTAATTATAGTTATTTCTTTTTAAGCCACCACAAACAACCCCCAAACCTCTAAAATTGAGCATCATGTTTTCCAAGCCCATGGCTAAGGCTCTCTGCTGCCAGCATGTTCCCACACAAATGCTGGGGAGGGAAATGCAGTTCCCATGGGTGATGCCATGCATGGCCTGGGCTGGGGCCCCGTGTCCACATGCTGGAAGAACTCTCTGGCTTCTTCTGCAATGGTTTTCCTTGTTTCTCTGGAGCTTGATTATCCTGAAAGGGCAGAGTTCAGTCACGGGCCACACCAAGCCAGCATGGCTGTACTGAATCTTCAAGATTTTAGCTAACTAAAGAAATAGAGCACAGAAATTTTGCACTCTTTGAGGTCTGGATCCAGGAAAAGTACAGAAACTTTGAAACTGCCATGTGGAGGGCTCCTAGGAAAGCTGTCTTTGCTGCCAGTGGGGTTTATTTTGGTGCCAGCCAGTTCTGGTGCAGGACCACCTCACAAAATGCTCTGTGGGGTCAGCCAGAGGCATGGCCACTGCTCACCCCTCCACAGGAAAGCAGCCCAAGAGGCACTTTGTGCCAAGGAATTTGTGCAGAAATCTCACATGCTATAAAAACATGCAGTTCTCAAATGTGTCAATCCCTCTTAGAAGAGATTTTTTGTTAAAGAACCCAAACTTATTCATTCTCCAGCTCTCCATCCTCTCCAGTACCCAGCAGCACCCTTACTGGGTGCTGCCACAGGGAACCCCTAAACCTGGGCTGGTGCTGGTCGGGTACACAGCAGTTTATCTCAAGGAGATCCAAGATGCTGACCCAGTGTCAAGTGATGGATTTCTACAAAGCTTGCTCATCAGTCTTCTCTTCTGCATATCCACCTTGTTCTTCTCAGGTTTCATCTCAAGCAGGTTGGCAGTTCCTGTTGTCATCAGGGCAAAATGCTGCTCCATTAATCCTGGTCCCAGTTTAGGTCTTATGGAGACAGTGTCAGACCAGAGCTTCCCAGGAAGGTCAAGGTGGATGTGGGCACAGGCCAGCATGAACTGGAGGAGGTGGCAGACCAAAAGAAAAAAAGAGCAAAGGCTCTCTTCCACAGAGCTTACAGCAATTAATAACATAATGCAGGTATTTAGCGATCTTGTCATTGCCATAATCCAGGCAAAGTCACAGCTGAGTCCTTATGGTTTTAAACCTCAATCCTTGCAAACAAGTTGGCTGAACTAAGGATACGGATGAAGGCAGTAGGAGGCTTTTCCTCTGCAAAGAGCAGAAAACAGTTTGTCTTGATAACATTAATCATAAAAACAGGCCTCTATTTAAGCAATTTCTTTCCAAAATTTTGGAAGAGATTTAATTTCCCCTTGAACTTGACATGAAAGCAGACATTACATTTGGGTTAACAAGCACCAGAAGTAAAACCAATTAAAATTTTACTGTCACCAAAGACAGAACCGACTGGGTATAACAGTCTTCCAGATTTTCATTGATGCATTGATGAAACACAAATATTTATGAGCTGAATGCTGCCTCCAACATCATTCAGAAAGAGTCCTTTTTGTGCTCCAATCAATGTGTCAGGATTACAAGAGAGGAGCCTGGCAACAAATAAGCTCTTCAAGTTAGCCCTCCCTGCAAGGTGAACACCAGCAGCTGTACTTCATCACCACATGTTATCTCTTCCTCATCAGTGTTAGGCAAAGGCAAACAAAAATGTGAGACAGGTTAATACCGTTCAATAAAGAAAGAATGAAAAATCTGGAGATAACTTTGAAGTGATGAATCAAACTACTGCGCAAAAGTATGCAAAAGAAAGCCTTATTTATACCACAGCAATGAGACCGGTGCATTATTAAAAGTAACAGCCTTGAGCTTCTGATAGAGGAAAAGAAGATCTCCTCATTTACAGCCGAGGGACAGGAAGAAACTGCATGCCAGCATCTCACAAAGTCTGTGACCCAGCCAAGAACTGAACCCAGATTTCTCAGGGGCAGTCCAGCACCATGAACACATCCTTCCTTATCAAAGGAAGGCTGGAAGAAATGCCCTGGCAGTGCAAATCCATCCAAGAAAACTAAACCTACCTAATTAAGAAAATATTCCTCCATGTCTGTGAAATCTATTACTACAGGTCAAGAAGAATTTGTTTTGTCATCTCATAATAGTCACGCACACCTCATACTGCTCTGTGTTACCTCAGCTCAGCTTTGGTGGAGGTCCAAAGGGATGTAGAGAGAAGTATGGCAATCATGGCACAGCGCCAAGCAGTGGCTCCATGGCATCCCGCACAGGGCAAACAGGAATGGCCATCCAGGGTCTAGTCTACTTAGGTCAATGTTCATTCTTCACATTTCACAGCTGAGAAATGGCCAACGCCAACTAATACTTAGAAAAAGGGGTAGAGAGAGGGAGAAGCAGGGCATGCACAGACTGATTCTCTCTTTCCCCACTTCTGTCAATGAGTGGGTTAAAGACTTGCAGAGCTGGAAACCATAGTCTTAAAATGCCTTCTCTTCCTCTTCTCTTCTCTCTAAATCTGGCTGCTCCTTTCTGCTTTTCACTTGCATGCCATTATCAGGCAGTAACTCCTACAATTTCACTCAAGTTCCCTCAAACGAAGAGCTATTCTTTTATTTAGGACTCTGCTTTCTCACCGTTGCCTGCTATTATATATCCAGTTACATCCCATTCATACATCTGAGTTTAGAAACTGAAGTATTTGTTTTCTGTCTCATTTGAAATCCTACAGCATCAGGTGCAGCAGTATGTAGTTATGGCTGTAGCTGAATAGTTTCCACCTTTTTTTATGTACACTATAAAAAACTTCTCAGCTTAATTTATGTCAAAGCACACTATCCTAAGGCTGATAATCATCCACTTCAAACTTCTGTTTTCCTTATAGCATATTACTCTCATGAAATAAATTGACTAAATAGTTAGGGGTACTGAAGCATCTTTTTCCTTTTAGGGAAGTAATGGGTCTTCATCACAGGACATATTAGGAATAGGTTAGATAAAGCCCTGTCAGGAATAGCTTTGGCAGATCGTGTCTTGGGGCACGAGGATGGACAAAATGAACTCTTGAGACAAAATGTAAAGGGTGAGAAACAGCTGAATCACTGGAAATGGAAAAATTATTACTAATCGGATGGAAAAAACTGAGAAATTACTTGATTGTCTTTGCGTTTCCCTCAATGTGAAGAGACCCTGTAAAGCCAAGGATCAAGTGTGGTCACACTGCTGTGGAAGGAAATGCTCATCCTATTCCCAAATTCACTGTCTGTGCCCCATACCTGCCGTAATGTAACGCTCCCAGAATAAGAATAGTTACAAATCTGTTAGGAAAATAATTCACTTCGTTTCTATTGTTCCGTGATCTACAGCATGCCCTCAGAAGGCTGTAGAAGAACATAGCAGCCAGAAACCAGAACTGGGCCAGTGATTAAGTTCAAGCAACGTGTTATTTAAGAAAAAAATTCCTCCAAACGCCGAAGAGGGAGGGAGGAAGGAAAACCACTGCCCCCATGTGCCGAGTCGGTTCAATATCCAACTGCAGGAAATAGTGTGAAATAGGAACAAGAGCCAGGTTCTTGCCTGGGATGGTGTAGGATTCATAGCTTTTGTTTCCTGCCCAGGTCATTCCCTTCTCCACACGGAAGAAGAAAGTACAGCTGCAACTTCTATGAAATATAAGCAAGAAAGCTCACCTTAAACTAATGGAGGGAGATTCCAGCTTGACCTAAAGGGAAGAGCTGAAGGTTAGTCGAGACGCTGAACAAAAAAAATCCTTTACAATCACCGTACTGCTTTTGCCCATTTATCAGTTTGCAGTTTTGCTCTACTTTCATAAATACGAATTTGCTATCAAGCACATTGTCTGATCTATCTACCTGGGTGATGTATGACTCTGGAGGCTGGAGAGTGTCAGAGAGCCCTGCCTCACATGCAGGGGTGGCTGCTCGTCACCCCACGGGTGCCAGACGGCAACAGCCTGAGTCTCCCTGCAAGATTCACAGGCAAAGCAGGCAATGTAGCACTCAGGAGAGAAACAGGAATTTTCTGATGACCAACAACGGGAAGGAATCATGTTTGACACACCTCAGGAAAGCGGAGAGCGTGCCTGTAAACCCGGGGAGCTTGTCACAGTTGCGTCAACAAACATACAACAGAAAACAGATGCTTTGCTTTAAATTCTACTCTAAGAGAGCACCATTGTTGCACTCTGGTACCAAACAAAACACACTACAATGCTTGTAATAACTATGGAGGTTGCCAAAATGAAACTATGCAGTGTCATGTCAAAATGCAGGTGGCCAGGAAAAATATTTTCATTTATCATTCCTTTAAGTTGACTTGATATGTAATATCCGGGGGCAAGTTTCCCAAGGTGTGAGTGTGGGATTAGCCACAGGACTTCTGCAGCACCAGCCTGACTTTGGGGAGAATCTCCCCTAACAGTGAAGAGCTGGCAATGCAGAGGGACACTTACTGTAAATAGCCTGTGGAGACCAGGAAACGATGGCAGAGAGTTTTGCAGGGCAAGCCTGCGGTGGCTTGGGATGCGGGCAGCACCTTTGGAGGGGTGGCCATGCCATCCACCAGACCATGAGCATCCTGCACCACTGCCACCAGCCCAAGGCTGGGGACAGCCCTCCCTGCACCCCCCTTTCACCTGCTGGGAAAAAGCAGTGGAGAGCAAGGAGCAGACAGAATGATGCCTTGCTTTTGAGGGACTTCAGACAGGGCTTTTTAAGTAGCTTCTTCAACATATTTCTAACTTTTCTGACTCTCCAGATGCACATGGAACAAGGTGTATTTGGCACACACTGAGAGCTCGGCCCAGGATAATTTGCTATACCCAGAAATGCTGGTGTTTACCTCTCAACCAGGCAGCCTTTTTTTCATCTCTCTGGTGCTGCAGGCAACTGGGCAATTTAATAGCTCAGAGGACCAAGAAGCACAGAAATAAACTCTATTAGAAGCAAGGGAAGACTCCTAAGTGAGTTACAGTGTCACTGCCATCAGGGAAAGTTGCAGTCACCACAGACCTCAGGAAGGACAGACACTGAAGTTCATTAAAGAGCTCTCAGCAAACATTTCTTGTGTCAATCCCACTCCAGAGTTATCCTCCAGCCTCCACCTATGCTGGCTGTATACCTGCTTCCTCCAGGTTATTCCAGGGTATTCCTGTCTGCCCAGGACATCAGCACCCTCAACATGGTGAATGGCGTTGGGATAGAGCCCATTTAGAAGAGTTTGATTTTGTCTAACCTGTCCTCTGCTCCACAAGCAGCAGCAGCCAATTCCAGCAGCCGAGCTCAGCCTGTTAACATTTTTTCTGAGAAAACAGGATTGGAACTGGGCAGGGAAAAGACACGCTCATTCTTTTTTTATTCTCCATCCGTGAAGACAGTCCCCTCAGGACCAGGCTTCCAGTGTGACCACTCCAAATATAACATACACACATCTGTCGAGGAGTGGCTGGTGATGTGGTCCAGCCTTTTACACAGAGTCGCTTATTTGCCATCCATCCTCACTGCTGGAGAAGATCAGGCTGCCTCCTTCCTCACCCCCAAGCTTATACATTGAGCTCCATGTAAAGAGCATCCTTGCACTTACCTTTAATATCAGGGTGGTTGAAGTTCCCCAGGTAAACATAGATTCTGCTTATATGGAATTATCCCCCATGGTACAGGGTCAGTTGTGGCAGGAGCAAGAGGATTTAAATGCAGCTGAGAGCTGTGTACATTCAATATAAGGCTAAGCCTTCCAACTGCCCCATATTCCTTTTTCTTGGTTTTGGTTTGGTTTACTTTTTTGTTGCTTTTGTTTTGCCATATTCTTACACTGAAGGCAGCATCCCATTGGGGATGGGGAGATAAACTGTGACAGTAGAAGTACAGATACAGTGGGGATTGAGGCATTTACCACATTTTGGATGTTACAGGAGAAGAACATAGGAAATGGTGGGTTTCTCAAATCCTTACAACTCTACAGCTGCTGCCAAGCACAGAAGCTCAATCACAGGTTGGCAAATTCTTTTGTCAGCATTTTTATGACAAGAGATACATACATAATGCAATGAATCCACCCCTGTGAAGAAAAAGGCAAGCATTTCTGAGAAAATTAGAAAAACTTAGGGAAAAAATATTCTGGTCTGGAATGACTGTCAGTATCTTCATAAAATTATTCATTAGTTCCTTCATTGGTGAAATTTATTGCAAATGAAGGAAAAGAAAACACAATTAAGGAGAAGCAGGTAAATTTCCTAATGACCACCCTCTGCAAACCACCCCTCGGAGCTTCCTCACCATTTCCACCACACTGAAGTACACAGGGACAACACGGCTGGTTTCTCACCTGAGTTTGTGTAACACACGACCGTCAGGAGCAAAGCATCCCATTTTGGAAGCTTCCCAAGGCCCTGATTCACCATCACTCACATCTGTAGCATGCTAAACGCTGCATTTGTTATCTCTGAGCTTTGAGAATAACGGCCCCTATCTGACTAAATAAAATCACATCACTGCTTCAAGAGACATCACTGTAAGGGCTCAAGACCCAGGCAGATCATGTTAGTGGAGCTCCTCAGTCCAGCACCTTGCAAGAGCATAATCCCTTTAAGAGCATAAGGCTTTAAGTCAAGTTTTGAAATACCAGGCTGCCAAAGTGCAACCTGTCGCACCTGGGATCTGCTTAGGGCAGAGATGTTTGGATGCCCTGAGAGCAGGACAACCAGGTGGCTGCATAGAGAAGGCCAGATATCTGGTTTAGATTTTTTATGGTTTTTTTTCCCCAATATGTCATGATCTACTGAAATGTGTAACACAGATTGCAGACTCTCCGTACATGTAAAAATGTCTACTTGCTTGGCCAAAGGGTCAGTATCATAAGGTTGTCACAGGTCATGAACAAAAAGATATCTTTGCTTAAAAATTTTAAAAATGTAATTAAAATTAGTGACTTTCATCAACCCGGTGATGCTGCATTAGCTATTAAAGCTGAGAGGTGTTTTATCAAAAATACATTCTGTATTTGGAGTCCTCCATCCACGTGGCATAACCCCAACCACAGAATTTTTGACCTGGAAAAGTCTCTGCAATTATGATCTGGTCACTGGTCCCCTTAATACGCAAGAAGAGAGAAGTAACTCTTTTTGGGTATCTGAATAATACAGTATAGAAGTGAGTTTCAATGCTTAATATTTTCACCTTTATTGAGATGAAGCATTAAGGAAAAATCTAATATAGATTCAGAACGGTTCCAACAGTTTTCAGTGATTTCATCAAACATCTGATGGATCTGGCTGGTGCACTATTAAAAATGTCACCCAGAATGGACAATATTGCTGTCTTTGACCATCGCAGAAACCAGATGAGCTCAAAAAGACATCTCTAAATGTTTCAGATCAGGAAAGCTCTTTATTGACTGTTTCTGGGAGGTATACGCAGACTTGTCCTTGACTGGAAATGGTTACCATTTTCATCCATGCACACATTATAACTGTGTATGGATGTTAAAAAGTAGTATACAATAATGTATATTTTACATCTGAACTTCATAAAACAAGCTTACACCAGTACATGCATCCTCATTGGCCTCTGCACTAATAAAACTACACAAGTTAAGATACTGTAAACCTAATAAATGTTACTCTACTGTTCAGAAAACAGCAATACATGCAAAAACGGTCACAAATCTATTTTCAGCCCACCAGGATAAATAAAAAGAACACAGATAGAGTGATTTTGATATTACCATGCCTCGGAAAGCAGGGAGATAATGAGCTGTCACAGCCAGTAACATTTCGGCACCAGTGATGTGACTCTGAACGGTCACATCTACCAAATAATAATGTTTACTTCAGCATTTCTGTCGAGATCAACTTGACGCCTCAGGGGGTTTGGGCAAGAATCACTTAGTCAACATGTGAAACCAAAATTCATCCAGAGGAAACTAATTAAACTGAGAGCGCAAAAGACTTCCAAAACTTTAAATAAGGTCTGAAAAAAACCACCTTAGTGCAACTGAACGGAATGAGTCTCTATTTCTCTGATCTTAAATACTAGGGTTTTAGGCCATGCAAGAAATGTGTTTGGTAATTAATCTCTTGCAGTAAATTTATCCCCAGAGAAGGACACCAGCAGCAATACCTTCTGAAGGATCCTTTCATGTCATTCCTCTGACATAATGATACTACTGACCAGATTCTATTGACCAGAAGATGTGACTATAAAGGATGAAAAGTTACTATCAAGAAGTCTTCATAAATACTTTAATGCTTTTTTGTTTGTTTGTTTTATTTACAGGGCTTTGGGACTGGAACCGTTTTACTCTGAGATACAGGAAGGATCCCAACTGCTGCCTTTGACTCAGCAGTGGCAAACACCACCCTGAACAGTGGCTGTTGCTCACCCAAAACCTCTGCTCTACACGGGCACCAGCCCGGCAGGCTCCGGGTACACGCAGGAGGGGTCCTCACACCAAAGAGGGTCAGTGACTCCAAAGCCTCCCTAACTGGGCAAAAACATTCTTCCCAATTAGATGCTGGCAAGTGTAGCAGGTATGGATAAATCTAAGCACACTATTATCTCTTTTTTTAAAGGATTCCCTATGTCTCTATAAGGTGAGCCACATAAAAACAATACAAAACATCCTAATATGCATCCTGATAAGTAGAAATGGCATTTATTTACGCCAAAATGCACTAGGTAAGAAGTCAGTTGAGCTTAACCTCTGCTACAGTCTATTTCCCCCCGAATTTCTCATCCTGTACAGAAAACATACTCCAGATGATTTGAAAGGAGGGAATCAGCTGAATTCAAGCAGCTAGAGAAGGGTATGCATGGTCTCGGGGATCTCATCCAGCCTGTGCAGACAGAAACCTCATCAGGCTCAGGATGCTCTCACCGCTGCACACAATTACCAACCCGGTTTTACTGCTGCGAAACCCTGGAAAATGCTAATGGGGAGCATTTTGCTGTTGTTAGAAAACAGCAGCAAATTCTGCAGAAGCGCATTTAAAGGGCAATTGTTGAATCTGGGTCAGGCAGCAAAGCGCATGTTTTTCGGCGGGTTTTGCAGCCAGCCGGCGCCTGCCACCAGGTGTCACCAACTTCTTGATTAATGCAGATCAGATCCGAAAACGCTCTTTTATCAGGGTATTTATTACTCAAGGGGATGATTTTTACACGTACCGCCAATAACCAGAAAATACAGCCACTTTCCCCTCCAAAATTGGGTGCTATTTGTCTCTGTTCTTGTGCAAGAGCTTTCAGCGTAGTTGCCTATGGAAAATTATTTTATGTTTGCAGTCATTCCTACAGCCTGACACCTCTGAGAAAAGGAAAACCTAATCCAACCAATGAGTTTAACTCTGGTCCCCATAAAGGATGTGGGGCCTGGAGCTGTTGTATGCTGCCTCTGAAGAAGGCAGACTGAAGCCAGACATAGTCTTTGAGGAAACCCAGTATTTTAGATGATGCTTTACTATCAAAAATCAACCCACAGAGCAGTTATGGTCCAGGCTGCCAGAGGGGAACTGGATCAATCCCACAACTCCAGCTGAGGAGAAATTAGCCTCTAGATATGTAAAATAAGTTCGTAAGACATGAGACTGAAAGAGTACCTTGGGAAAAGGAAAGGGTTAACCATAAAAAACACAGTTACTTGTTCTAATGTCTGGAAAAAAAAAGGTCCTAAAATAACACAAAGTGGGAGCAATGGTAAGAAAAACAGCTCAGGTGGGGGAAATCATCCTTCCAAACGGTCTCATATCTCCATGTACATTCATGACATTTCTACGATCAGCACAATGCAAGAGCTACAGAGAAAATAGGAGTTACTAATACTTCTGCATCAGCTACAAAACTACCTTGGGGGAAAAAAAAGAGTTATCACAGGAGATAAGGTATCCCAAGGCCCGAGTGCAATGTCACACGGTGAGATGGAGGAGGCAGGGACACACAAAAGCAGCACCCAGCACTAACTCTGGGAATGCTGCCACCGTACTCGGTGCCTACAGACACTGCCACGCTTTGAAGATGATCAACAAGGAAATATTCTTGCAGCATCTTGACACTGCCTCATCATGTGAAAGACACTCCTGCAGGGACTCAAATTCCTCCTCTTATTCTGATTTGAGCCACCATAGATACAAATGTCTTTAACTGGGCACAGACTTTCCTTAGCAGTCAATAAGACCCAGGTCCTTTGGTTGAAGCTAGCAAACCCTTGCAGAGTGGCAAAACAGCAGACTTGGAACTTTCAGCATCATGTGAAAATTAGGACTTTCTTTTCTTCCTCTCTCTCCCCTTGAGTATCCATCCCAATGCTGGAGCCTTGTCAAACACCCCAGAACTTATAGCCTCCATGAGGCAGGTCCTCATTTTGCATTATTCTTTGAGATCGACACTATAATGGCCACTGAAGGCACCATCACTGCAGACACTATCCATTAGGTTCAGGGAGGATGTTATCTATATCTTCACATAAAACAATCCCTGGAATCTGACTTATTTGTAGATGTTTCATTAGGCCATGCAGATGCTGAATTCAAGAGACAGACACAAGACCAGAAACGCTTCACTTTATTTTCAAGGCACCACTTTCTATCTCATCCATGCCAGAAATATTTTGACTTTTGATGGCCACCAAAGTACAACATTCTCTACATCAAGCTTAAGGTAGGATCTTCATACCAAAACTGCCAGAAACCCTTCAAGATTTTCAACTGTATTTAAAAATCTGAAAGCTTTCAATTCAATGCAAAGCTGTAAATAAAAATGCCTCTGATCTGTATTAATTTAAAGATGCTCTGTAAAATTTACAGCTGAGGCTTGTCTGATGGCAACACAAAATCTCAAGGGCATTGTACAAGATGTCAATAGAACCCTTGTAACCTGGACAGCAGAGATTTTGACAGTCCAAAAAGCAGAGGTGCTAACTGTGGCTTTAGGACAGGCATATTAGTGAATTGTTCTGGTCAAATCTTCAATAGTGAGTGACCTCGGCATGTTCAGTTCATTTACCAGCAGGAGTCACAAATTTTGCACCTCTGTCTGGTTCCCTGGAGAGTCAGAAAGGTGCTCTGTTCTGCACGAGGAAATGCACATCATGCCTTTGAGCCCATGACACATTTCACACCATGTATTCTGTTGCAATGAACATAACAAACCACGGAGATGAGCAGTGAAGGAAGCACAAAAAACCCAGGTTTGGCCCTGCTCCCACAGTGGGTCAGGGCAACACCTTCCTCACAAGCCCAGGGTTGGGTCCTTTGCATAAACAGCCCTCAGAAAGGGCTGAGCAATTTTCTCAGTGAAGGTTCCTTCTCCTCTGACAGTGCCTGGCTCAAAAAAGCAAAGAGGGCTTGTGTTCTGCTTTGATTTTGCATCTCGTTATCCCACTCTTCACAGTGAGCAGATGTGAAGAGGCTTTTCACTTTTTTGGAGCATTGCTGTCTCCAGCCCGGGTAGAAAATACTGCACAACACCAGAAAACTGCCCAAATACATCAAAGTGCTATATCCTCTTATCCCTTAAACTAACAGTTAATCTAGAAGTAATTCCACAGCTCCTCCCCTATTGAACTTTTGTTTTTCCTGCTGTATGATGAAACCCACCTTTGTTAGCAGCATCAGTAGGGGAAGAAGGTTGTCACCTCATTGAATCAGTGATGGGGACTTGGGAACCCTGGATTAAATTCCCAGCTCAGACACCCATTCCCTGCGTAAGCAAACACCAGCCTTTCCTGCCCCTTCCATTTCACACATGAAACAGAGGTGGTGACTCCTCCTACCCATAAAGGTGGGGAGGATGTTCGGCAGCGCTTACAACAAGTCACGTTTCAAAGGGTGAAGTGAACACCTAACCCATACTGAGAGGCTTTGATTGTGTTTTTATCAATGGTGAGGCATTGCAAGTCAAGAGCTGTGACAATATACCCTAAATCATACAGGATTACTATGCTGTGTCAAACAAACATATAATTAAGCAGCTTTAATATGTTAACAGTTTGGAATCAGATTAGTGTTGTATTAGGCTAATAGAGTTGGTCCCCATTAATCCAGATCAATTGCTCAACTCTGTTAGTTTATTTAGATTTTTTTCTTTCTTCAGAAATTTAAAAACATAAAACTAATTCTCATCAGAACATGCACATGCTGTAGGGCAGGATGAATTCATCAAGGTATCTGGGCACCAGATTGGATAAACCAAGTGCAGCTTAACTGGTTCAACAGCACAATGCAGAACTAAACCCTCTAATCCCCTGTGATGAAATTTTTGTGCTCTACGAACACAGAAGGTACCACAAGAAGAGAAGATGTCTGGGCAGCAAGGTCCTGAGCCACCTCTCCACATGTGCAAATGGCACTGAGCCCTGTGTGGCTTCACACACCACCAGGACCAGGATGAGGGCCCAGCACCACCTCACGTCGCAGACACAGAGGGAATGCTGCTTTTATAGACAAAAATGCCAGCATTCAAGGCACAGATCTGTGTAAAACCTGCTGCCCAGCTTCCCCATGCTATCCAAGCTTTAAATACGGGGCTTCGGGGGTCACACACATCACAAGACCAATGCTGGGATATCTGCATGTGTTCATCATGAATGACCCCAAATGCGGGGCTTACAGTACAGAAGTCTTTGCGAGTCAGATCAGAAAGGGGCTTTATTTTCCATCCACAGATTAAGGATGATTACATGGAAGAATCCAACTGAAAGAAACCGGGAATGCTGGGGCAAGGAGGTGGGCTAAGCCCATATTGCTAATGACCTGTACAGCACTGATGAGATTTAGTCCACCCTCATTTGATGCAGCCTGCTCTTGGCACACCAAAAATACAAACCACAGCAGAGTGACATCTTGTCCCCTTAAGGTCTGGTATAGATATCAAACTCAGAGGTGATGGTTCGAAGCCAGATTCCTACAGCCACCCACACACGTGCTCTCTACCTAATTTATATGTATATGCGTGTGCATGCACATGTATGTATATATATTCTCCCTACATATACATATTTTCTATAATATATATATGATTCTACATTGTAGCAGGGCAATGGAAAGACTTTACTTCTTTAGTTAATCTGGCTTAGGCAAAATCACACACTATAGATACAATCTCTTTTAAGCCAGTTCTAAATTGCTTTATACGTGCAAGACATGGAATAAGTTTAGACAAAAATCAATGTATACCTGTCTTAAACTGGAACACTTGTCCACATTTTTCACTATCAATGCAAACAATTTGTTTTAACTGTTAATTTAAGCTGATAAACAATACATCTCTAATAAGACAATTTCTGACGTTACTGTCTACGTTCAAGGTAACATTCAGCCAGTGAGAGAGAGAGATTTGATTAATATTGCATGAGTCCTAGTGAGTCACCCAAGCGCCCATAAAGCAGACTACACCTGTGGAAGTTAAGTGCCAAAGAGCTAATTCATCATACCCTTTCTGAGACAAATCCCACAGTGCAGAAGGCAGGATGTTGTAGTCACCTGACATATGGACACCGAGCTTTTATTCATGGCAAGTTGTTATTCTCTGTACAGAGTACCAGGCCTTGAGTTACAAAGCATAAATCCTGCTCCACGCTGTTTATGCTACTGGGGACAAAAAATCTGCTTAGAAATATTGCCGGGAAAATGTGTCAAACAATGAGCTATCCTTGATGGAATGACATGGAGACAATGAGTTTTGTGCTGAGAGTAAAGTGGCAAAATACAGGATGTAAATAGGCTTGGACGGCACTGTTCTTTCCAAAGCCTGAAGCTCAGCACACAACACTAAAAAGAAAAATCACTTGCATCTATTTGCTATGATGGAGTCACAAACAGAGGCCAGATATTTTTTCTTTGCTATTAAGCACTTATAGATATATAGCTCACTAACGTGAAAATATTTCTGGTGAGCATCCTTGCACCAGCAGAACAATGCTGTGCCAAAGCAATATGGCATTAACACTTCTCTTCATATATATTGGTACATGCAACCTGCAGCAGTAAGCAGCACACAATAAACATGGCCATAAACACTTACCTTCAAGGGCAGCTTCAGCAACATGTCATTAACATGTATTTCCTGATCATTTTGAAAGCAAACAGGAAAGCCTGAGCTGCACCCATGCCAGCAGACAGCTTGCCAGCAGCTCTGCCTCCCCTCACTTTCACCCCTTTTTGATGGCCAGGCGTATTTTCTCATTAGCATTAGCTACAACACTAGTACCAGACACAGTGTTGCACGTGGCCAGAGTCCCCTGAGGGACAGCAGGCTCCTCTCGCTTTGGGACTACCCCATAGCTGGTATGGAGGTGCCCACTGCTGTTGGAGGGGAAGAGACGGACCCTTGAACAGACACTGTGCAAACTCGTACTCCCCAAACCCTGGCATTTCTCCCAAGATCACCTTGTGAATCTCAAATTTCTTCCCAAAAGGTGCCAGCCTGACCTTCGCTTCTCCTTACCTTTCCATTAGCAAGCAGCCACCTGCACAGAGACAAGGGTGCAGAGCAACTTGCTCCTCATGTTTTGTCTTCCCATTTCCAAATGCCTCAACATTTCTTTGCTCTTTAGCAGATAAAGCCACATGTCCCACTGGGACTGTGACAGTGGTGCCATCAGCCACTCCTTCTGAAACCTCCTGGCTTCTGCTAACAGGGGAGAAGCAGTGGGAGATGATGTCCTGAGAGTTCTCCCACGTGCTGCCAGGTCAACAGGAGATCCATCTTACTTTCCTATCAACAACAGACGGAGCCTCAAGAGGAATTGCCATTGATTCCCAAAATATGCTATAGGTCTATGCTAACTGTTTCCTTTTCAATTAAAACTGAAATAACGTACTAATCCATGGAGCTGGAAAGGAATTTCCCAAAGAACTACTTTTGTGCATGTGTGTTTTCCCCTTTAAAACTCTGATTTGTCACAAATAATTGCAGACAGGCAGACAGGAAGGATGACACGTTCTGTACAGAAATTTTTGACAGTCTCAAAATTCTTGTTCTGAAGTTTTCAAAATGAACAGTTTTGGTTCTATCAAATTTTAACACGCATTTAAAAAAAAAAAAGAAAGTATAAGGGATAAAAATCAAAATAGATTTGGGGTGTTGGTATCTCTTTTAAGGCAAACAGACTTTCAAGATTTCAATATTTCTTTCTGATTCAAAACAGACAAAATTTTGTCAGTCTTGCCTTCTTCTGGTGAGACATGAAGGCTGTTTCACACATGACTTTGCCAAGTGTCATTGAGGAAGAAATCACCCTCACGTGTAGGGTGATTCCTCTCATGCCCTACTCTCTGTGACAACCCCTTGAGAGCATGATGGTGGCCGCAGAAGGCAATGCCTGGCTGTGGCAAGCAGGGCCACCCTCTGCCCTGTCCTGTCCCAAGGGCACTGCAGCCACTGTGCTCTCCTGGCTCTCACAGGGCTGGAGAGGGTCACCATGTCTCCTGCTGCTGAGGAAGCACCACATTGTGATTCTTCATTTTCTCAAGTTTTCTCACAAAACTAGCTTTGCTTACTTTCCTCCCACCATGCTGGCAGAGGAGCCCTGTCCTCCCAAGGGCTGCAGTGTTCCTCTAACCTATGGTGTGCCTAGAGCCACACGAAGTTGGTTCATTAGCTCAAACAGCTGTTCTCCCCTCCATGTGCTTAAAGAACAAAGTAATTTTTAAGTGTGTCCATTATACCAGAAAACCCCAGCCAAGTCTTCTTTTCTCTCCCTCCTGCACACCAGCAGTTTTTCACACCTTTCCCTGCTATCAGAAAACAATTTAAAATCCTATCAGGCAGGAAAGCTCTCCTTGGCCACGTCTTTTGCTCTTTTTGCAAGGTGTGGCCCCACAGTAAATGTTTATCTTCTACAAATAGTGGCTAACCTCCCCAAACGCAGAGCATTTCAGCCTTTTCTGTGTGATTGCTAACACATTTATCACCTTCATCTGTTACCTGGCCTATGACATTGTTAAGATTAATTCTGTTTCTAGTATATCGAGAAGCACAGACCATGCTGAGGATGAGTTCTTCCCAGAAATCAGACTTCCAGCAGCATGCAGAAGAAAGGGAAGCACAAGGAACCCCAAGAAGCACCCCACTATCTGCTCCAGTGAGCTGCCTGTGGGCATCCACCGCAGCCCAGAATCCAAACAGCACGATGCCCAAGTGGAGACCAAAAGCCTGTTGCTCCTTTATGGAGGCACCACAAACCCCATGGGTTTCACCCTAATTCTGGCAAACATGGGTTTGTTTTCCTCATGAGCTTCTCCTTCTGCACTTGAAACACATAGGAAATAGAATCATAGAATCATTCAGGTTGGAAAAGACCCTTGGGATCATCCAGTCCAACCATCAACCCTACTCTACAAAGTTCTTCCCTACACCATATCCCCCAACACCACATCTAAACAACTCTTAAACACGTCCAAGGATGGTGACTTAACCACCTCCCTGGGCAGCCTATTCCAGTGTCTGACCACTCTTTCTGTGAAGTATTTTTTCCTAATGTCAAGTCTAAACCTACCCTGTTGCAACTTGAAGCCATTCCCTCTTGTTCTAAATGCTGTTGTGCCACTGCAGCCAGGACATGTGTTACAACTGCACCCCAAAACCCACAGCCAAACATTTTATGCCACAGAGGGGTAGAGGTTGTGGCTGCCATACCCAGCCCAACCTCCCCCCTTTGGCACTTATGTGTATTGTTTGAGGATAAAGAGCCTTTAAATTATTGCTTTAAGAACTCTGCCATTTCCAAGAAATTAGACAGGGCGTTAGTTTGGTTTATATTTTGAAAAGGAGAAAGAGGGAGGCTCTGACATTGCCAAAACACACGAAAAGAATTCAAAGTAAAAAAAAAATCCAACAAAGTCAAAATAAACCATTTGCTTATCAATATCAGAAGCCTGAACTAGCATTTTATTTGTGTTTATACAGAGTGATGACATTCAGGTGAGACTAATAATAAAGTACTAAGTGTCACAGGCTCAAAAGTAATGTTTTTGAGGTAACAAAGCATTTATGAAGACAAATCTGCATCACAATTTCATTCATACTGAAATCTGAGGGAATGAGTTGGCATAACTGACAACTCCATCTTTTTGACATATTTGTAATTTGCTTTAAAAAATTAATGCAAACACAAAGTAAAAACGTTCAACATAGCGGATAAAGAACCACACGATCAATGTCTCCCACTCCACTCAGCTGGAGGTGACAAGTTCCCTCAAACACAGTATTTATCTTGGCGTTTCTAAATTATTCACTGTTATTACTGTTATTATTTTTTTCCTAACAACATGCCAAGGTATTACTTTCCAAATTACTGGCTTCTATTCTTAGTTACCTACAATTTCCATCTCCCGAGAAAGTCAGGGCAGTGACGTGGAGCTGAAAGCTGGGAGCGTGTGGGACTCTTTGCCCATGAACCCCATGGCCTTCAGGATGCCACGGCTCCGGATCACCTCCAGATCACCCAGGAGAAGAGATGGGTGAGGCATTCTGGCCATCGACCTGACCAGTGCCTGCTTGCTCCACCACCCAACGAGCAGACTGTGTGATGGATACGCCACCTTGTACGTGGCTACAGCCTCTGCACAACATATTGCTTAAGCAAGTGCCAATTGCTTAGCACTTGTGAGAAATTCGGCCAAGCCCATTCAAAGATGCTGTTTGGAATCACGTTGATGCATCATCCTCTTGCCACGGTATTTTTAGAGATATCTGTGATTTCTAGCCCTTTCCAGGCTAGGAAAAATCCCCACTTTGGCTATCATGGGCATGCATCAAGGAAAAGCAGCCATGTAAATACCATTGTGCTATGAGTGTGTAGCAAGTGCTGATACCCTTCTGCTGTAAAAGAGAAGGCATAGACAACCAGATCCAGATCTTCTTCCTTCAGGTACCAACTTTAAACACTTTGCAACAGCTAAAGCAGCACAAGGATTCCACATTCAGTTCTGAACTTCTCCCTAACCTTTGTGGTGGCATTAGCATAAGGCAAGGAGACATATTTTGACTCCCATCTGTGCAAATCCTCCCCGTGCTGCAGAATCAACATTCTGTCAACCAATTATTTTATGCTGTATCACAGCACCGGGGGGGTCGGAGGAGGGAGATGAGGGGGAATCATCACACCTACAATCAAAAGAGCAAGGTTTTGCAACATAGCATGTACTAAAGATGTCTGTCTTAAGTCAAACTAGCAGCCATATTTTATTCAAGAAGCATGTAAACAAATCTGGCACATTCATTATAAAAAAAATTGTGTACCTAGCATGTTCATCACATTTCAGATATTCCATTCCTCCCTCCCTACTGAGCTCCATGGAGACAAGTCAATCACAGTTAACCATCTGGTAATCCTTAGCCCAGGCTGTGCAGCTGCTACCTACCATTTTTAATCAGGGCTATGTCTTCCATTCATGCTAAATAGGAGGCATGAACAGCTGCTTGGCCAACACTTTCAAGCAAGCTCTCTCTCTCTCTTTAGCATTCCTGGCTTCTCTTCCTTTCAGCTTTACATTTTGCCCATGTTTTACAAGCTTTCACTTAAAAAAAAAAAAAAGAAAAGTAATAGTAAAATAAGAGGAAAACGCTTCTGATCGTTAAATCTTTAGGGGGTATATCTGCTCTAAACAAGTTCCTGGGGGACACAGACTGCAACCACAGCCTCTCCCTTCAGAAAATAAAAATCAGTGTGATCATGGAAATACATTGTTTTCTTACCTACAGAGCCATGCAGAGGGGCTCTCCATTGTACATCTCAGGTAGTGAAGTTTTAAGTGTGTCAGAGGTATGCTAAATCTAAATTATGAATACAGGAATTCATTTTTTTAGATGGGCACAGTAATTTCTCTAGCTTGCAGGGAGGGTTTCTCTGCAGTCTTTTTTTTATCCCAGCACCTAAGCAGGAGCCTCCCTGCCGCCAGGAGATGCAGGGCAAGGGCACACACCAAACGTTTGTTATCCAAGCTCACCAACAAATCAGCCTGGTTTCACCTGCTGTGCTTCTCCTACCCTCCAAAAAACTTTGGGTTTATTCTTGTAGGAGGTTGAAATTTTATAGCAAGTAACCAATTTTTTCCCCAGAGATCTAAATATTATAGCATCAGCAGGGCAGTATCCCATCTGGGACTCGAAAGCAGCATGTATCCTGCTCAGGTGAGAGACACCAGCACAGCTCCACACCAGGCACACATGCACATCCCTCATTCTTTCTCTTCCACACATCCAGAGCAGTGGCTGTAAGTGTCTTACCACAGTAGCATGAATAAAAATAATAATAAAAACCGATCAACTTTTATTCATTGCAAATGACAGATTTGCTGCAAAGCCAAGAAGATGGTTGTGGCAATCTACAGTGATGCCACCTAGCAGAAACGAGTCAGAGAGAATTAGTACCCAATCCCGCACGATTTCCACCCAGATTTTGCAGGTGCAGACACTGAGGTGTTTGTTTAGCCTGTTTATTTAGACCAAATCCTCCAGCATAGGTTGCTTTCGTGAAACATTTCTTCCTGTTTGTTTTCTCCTGAAATCCTCCTTCAGCCAGAGGTGCAATACTTCGCATGGCATCCTCAAGAAGAGCAGTTTGGTGAAATAAGGCAATTATCCATCACCGCCCCAAACTGTGCTACAATAGCAAATTTATACCCTAACACTTGTTACAGTGTTATATCATCGCAGAACATTGTTACTGCTCAGCCTAACAACAGACAAAACCAACATAAAGGTCACACTGAAAATAATAATAAAAAAATAAATTGATAAATTGACACGATGCTATAACTATTAGAAAACAATGCCTTTATTAATGACATGTCACTGGCGAGGTAAGGTCTTGCATGGGCAAATTAGTCAGTTTGCCTTAACAGAAAATAATCAAGAGGATATTTTCAGTACAGAACAACAGTATAGAAGTCAACATAATCATGTATTCCTCCTAGCTCACCATGAATTCAACTTTCAGCTTCTAAGAGTTTGACACAAGTAAAGAAATAAAGAAAAAAAAACACCAGACGATAGGATGGTGTTTCATCTTGTGGAGGGAAAATGTCTCTAGAACACAAAACATGTCAGAACAAATTTTAAGAGAAAAGAAGAAAGGTCTAGAAATGTGGTAGAAGGACCCTGCAAAAATAAAAAAAAAAAAATATAAAAAAAATAGCTCTAGGACGAGTGCCATTAAATCGATAAGGTTCACTTCTCTTTATGCATACACACACATAAAACTACTACAAACATGCTTTAATGGCATTTTAGTTCTTCACAGGGGATAGAAAAAGTCTTCACTGTTGTATCTAAACGTGTAATTCATTTCAACTCTTATATCAGTCCCTCTGGATTGGAAAATCCTTAAGTTTCTCCATTACAGATTAAAGAATTAGACACAAGCCCCATGTTAACCCTTTCAAGAAGTCTTGCTTCGTCCCTCATGAGTGATGTACTCTAGGTGATGATCACAGTGAAAATGAGGCAAGAGAGGAGTGCAAGGAAACAAAATGGACAGTGAAAAGCACAAGTATGGACGATCCCATGGCAGGAAAAATAATGCATAATACAGTGGGACAGTTTTCTGCCACAAACTAAACCAAACTGGAACTATGTCCTGCACATATTAAACTGGCCCTTGCTGAAGGCCATCTTCTGCTTCTAGGTCAATATTTCCAGCCTCCAAGTTCTGCATATGTTCTCTGATAACAGCCTTCCCCCTCTGCTTACCTTCATGTCATGGAAGTGAATGAAATTTAAATTTAGGATAAGAGAACACAGTAAAAGCCAATCAAACTGATACAAGGCATCATCAAACTAGAGGAGTATTAGGAAACCATGAGAGCCAACAGATTTTATGGTACTTGCTCTGGTTGTGCCAGCTACTCAACCCATTCTACAGACAACACCAGGAACTCTGATGCTTTCCCAGAGGTGATGATGTGGCAGGAGCTCAGGCTCGGCAGAACCACCTGAACAACTTCTACACAAGCTACCACCAGCCAAACAGGAACAGAAAATGCTTTCTGAAGCAAAGAAAAAGAGATCTCCTCAGTTGCTGTAATGCTACGAAGTTGTACAAAGCTAAGCTTTGCAGCCAAAATACTCTTAGATATTACCCAAAGCAGCAATGCCCACGCTGTAGCCAGTGATTGCTATTTCTGGCCAAAAAGCTGACTCTCTGCTGACACTACTGCTACACCAAAAGAGACCATCTTTTTTGATACAGAAATGCCTCCCTGAGCCTGTGATTGCATTGTCACAAGATGAAGCAAATGATGTTACCCCTTCCTCAAGCCCGGGATGTCTCCTATAATTAGGAAAAGCTTATGCCATTTAAACCCCTTGATAGGCAAGTGAAATCAGTGAAGTACCATTAATCCTCACAGCAATTAATTCAGTTTGGAGCAAGCCCTGGACAGACACACATCCACCACCACAAAGGCTCAGAATGGCTACGTGCTTCCACACTGCCATAAAACGTGCAAAACTACCTCAGACTTTAAAGTCCAGTGTGTAAGTTACTGGATGTGCTGGGCACAAACCCCCTGCAATGAAGGGTTTGGATTTAACAATTCAATCTTGTGGGGTCTTTTTGTCATAAAATAACACCTCCTCTTTGGGAAAAATCCCATTTTCACAGAACATGGTCCCAATAAAAGAACGTATTCTTCCTTGGATTTACTCCTGAACAAAAAAACCACCTTGGCATCTTTGTTGGTTGAGACAAAACCAAATCACAACCTGCCAGATGTGAGCAGTAATAATGGTGGTGGTGACGATTTTGAGTCTGGTTTTTTCCCCCCACCAAGTATATCAGTTATGAAACAGAGACTGAAAGGACTGAAAGAGAATTTCAGCATCTTTAATTATGAAAACAGAATGAACTAGAAATCTGGAAAAATAACTTGTGACTAATATGCAGATTTTATCAGCTTGTGGATCGGAAGCCACAGTTTGCCTGAAGTTGTCTCCTTTTTGCTAATTTTCCTCAGATGAAAAAGGCACTTGTGCTCTCTCTCACTGAATGCTTTGCCTCCATGCCTTCTGCAGCATATGCTCAAGTTTGCAGTTACTATTGATAGAATGGGAAAGAATTACAATTCTTAAGATTTTATAAAAATTCTGTTCAAGCACAAATGCTGCAGAATTTAAATTATAATTCACATATTCACGCTCAAGCACCAGTCCTGGGACCTCCCCTTGCAAAAATTACTACTGTAGACGGAATTTCATTTAAATAGAGGCTGCAATGGTGCAGGCGTTTAGACTGTGGCCTCACTGGAGCCTGTGTGCATGCATGGATGCTGGCAATAACAGCAAAACAGAGGAAATGTTCAGTCTATTTTAGGCCAAATGTCCCACTGGACACTGCCCCACAAGTGAAGGATACCCATAATCTACATATGCCTTCATATCAAAAGTTCCTTGAACCCACCAGCCTCTATGCTAAGGTAAGAGAAGCTGAAGTCATCAGTAATAATCTGCAAAAGGGACAAGACCTGTATCACACGCAATCCTGCAGGATTGGGGTTTATAATGAACATCAACCATTCAGGGGTCAAGTCCTTGGTTCCCTCTCCCGAAAAAAGGGGGGAAGGAGGGGAGAAGAAAAAAAAGAAGGCCAAAAAAAGAAGCATCTGCTAAAGTGCCAAGGCACTAATACTGATGGACTCTGGAGAACATCTCAGAGGCTCTGTAACAGCATCAGTAGATTTTGTCCCCCAATGTCAGGGACAACCACTGCCAGAACATCACTCCGACCCCAAGTGTTGGTGCTGCACCAGGAGTTTGGGGGAGAAAGGGCAGGAGATGATGCATGTGTGCCCCATGGACAAGGCAGGTCTGTGCCTGCCATGACTCACCGCAGTCATGTCCCAAGTAGAGACGAGGCACTACACTGCCCACCTCTGCGTTTCTTCCTTCTGCTCCAATTTGAGAATTTTGTGAGATGTTTCAATCCCCAAATGCTAATTATGCCAAACTTAGATCACATCAGTGTACCACAGTATGTAACTCTGAATAAGAAAACTGATTTCCATGTCATTAGGCATGCAATAATTAAAGCCACTACAGATAGGAAGCATATGCATCTGGCTATAGGGATGTTTTTGTTACAGTCAAGGAATGGAACTATACTTTAGACCTGGAAACAAAATTTCCATTTCCTAGGCTTTTTCCTAAAGCACCATCATACAGATGTAGACACAGATATACAAGCTCAAGTAATCTCTAAGAGGAAGTGACTAAAGCTATGATAATATGTATGACCAGGTAAGAACTACGATACCATCACCCAGTTAACAACACCACACATGAGAATGTAACACAGAAAATGTATTCCAAAGGAGTGTGAAAATATGTTAACTCCTTGATGTTATTCAGAATCCACTGCCAGCTACAGAAGGCATGCCATAATATCCAAATCCCAAGTGTCAGAGATTAAAGACATGATACACAACCATAATCAATTTTAATTACATTGTTTCATCCACAATCATCCCATAAACAGGTCGGGAGCAAGTCAGATCAATAAGTGAATCCCCATCGAGTGCAACGAGCTGCACATTCAGCGGGGTAAGTTATCCCTGCCTATGGCTATGGAAAAAGGGTTCGTTCCCAGCATTATCAGGACAAGATCACTTTTAAATTGGCTCAGGCTGCGGATCACGGGATTGCCAGCCCACTGCTTCCCAAAGGCTCCCTGCAAAGGGCAAGGCTTTCCGAGCGGCCGCCGACAGCACACGCACCCACCGCAGCGGTCTTCATTATATTCGGCATTTGAAGCATAAAACATTCGACAACGGGATATTTTAACTCCTAAAACCAGTCAATTACGTTTGCTGAATTAGACTGTGTGACCCAGTGGGTAAGCGCAACGAAGGAATAAGAGTGAAACAAAAGCCCTGTTTAAAATAGGTCGCTCCTTTTAAAAAAATTTGTAATTACACACTTCAAATGCATTTGCATGTTCAATGAGTAATACATGTTTCTTGCGATGAGAAAGCCTGGCAAAGCTTAGTCAAAGCCTAGCTTATCAGCAAAGGCTAATTGGGTTCCATAGCGCATCATCCAGCAGAATCTAGCATTAGTGCAAGCTTTGGCAACCATTAGTTGGCAGAAAATCCCAATTTATTTTGATAACAGAGGTCTTACCTCCAGGGGTTTCCATGACCACATATAATCAGGTGGTGCATCAGTGGCCCATCCCATGCCCTCCAGTCAGCATCACCCAGTTAATCAACTCGACAGCCGGGAAAGATGGGAACTGACCATGATTCAAAGAGTAATTTAGGAAGCAAGAAAGGTACAAAGGTGATAGGTAATGAGTTGAAAAATTTTCCTTTTAAGAAAGAGTGCAAAATAGAAACTAATTAATAAACTGCCATGAGTAACCCAACCTAAAAATGCAAAATAATGATGGACTGAAGTTTTCCCTACAGCGAGTTGTCATCTCAGTTTGTGAACTGTAAGGCTGATTTCCCCAGTGTTATGCAAAGAAATGGCCCTTTTTTTTTTCTTTTATTTAGAATTCATATTTTAGCTGATGAGGTGTCTTTACACTGAAGTAGGTTTGCAGGCAAGGAACAAACCTAACCTTCTCTTCCTGAGCATGATCTGCCTGTGCAAAAATGTGGTAAGATTCTGGGGAAGCACATCTTAGTACTTCTAGATTTGGATTTCTACCAGGATGACACATGACAACAAATGACAAAATCTAAAGAAAGTCAGATCTTATGGGGGGCGGAGGTTAAACACATTTTATATAAAGATGTATTTGTTCATTTAACACTCCATCTGAAGTCATCTTACATCTTTGTCACAGCTTTATATTGCTATAAGCAACCTAGTAGAAAGTATCCTGAGATACCATTGGCTTGTTGCAAGTCAACAGCAAGGAGCTAGAACCAGAATTTATTGCTATCCTAAACCTAGCATGGAGGAAATATTTTTGCCATTACAATTCAGGGACTAATTCAAGGGTGAAGAATCAAGTCCCACCAGGATCACCTGCAAGCGTCTTATGGCTAATTTGCCACCAGGTAAAATGATATTTCTTGGAGTCTCATATAGCTGTCAAAAAAGCATGTACTGTACAGTGCAAAATGAGATAGCTTTGTAAGCATTATAGGCTCATCAATACAGCACTTCACTGCTGAGAAGCAGAGCTAATTAGCATGCCCCGTTGACAGCATCCCGTTGGGATCCAACCCATCCCCTTCACCACGTGACACTGCCTGGTGTTGAGTAGATCCACCAGCTCATCCAGAGCTGGCCAAGGCATCTCCGGATGATGCGTGGTGCATGGCCCGCTAGCGTTTGTCATTCAAATCACCAGGCTACAAAACTCCAACTACAATGGTTAAACACAAGCAAAACAATCTAATTTTGTGCTTCAGAAGACTGACTAAGAGTCCTCTCACCGTCTGCAAATCCAAGTGCCGGACCTGGGCGATTAGGACCGTGTGTTTCCTAGGTGATAAGCCTTTCATTTTTCTGGAAGACATTTGAAATAGAGCATAGGAAGATTAATCCTCCCCAGAGAAGAGAGAGTTCACTGGCTAATTTCTCTTGCATTTAGGTGTAATAATTAGGCATATTGATTCCTCTGCTTTGTTCCTTACCATTATAATGAAATAATTAAGACAACTTCAAGGAAATATTTGAAAGCTCATTTCACATTGTCTCTTCAAACATGGGCCACCTAACACTTATGTGCACACTCAAAGGGAAAGGCAGACTTTCACCTTATTTATCTCCGTAATTCATCAGGCACCAACTTCAGGCAGCAAAGTGCTGCCTCAGGCTCCACTCCATTTGCTGCCTCTCATGACTATGAACAGCAACACAAATGAGATCCATCTAGTGCGACTGGGACACACATTGCTCTGCTAAGCTATCACAGCAGCTTGTTATCAAGGGGGACTGGGGAGAGGCTGAACCCTTCTAAGAGTTATGAAGGGGGGAAAATAAAAAGGCAGTATTTGTAATATTTGTAATTCCCTTTGCACATAACGCCTCATGGTAACATTCTTGCAAAAATACTAGGCAAATGTTATTTCTAGTTCAAATTTTTAAGTTGAAGATTCTTGAAAGATAATGCTGAAGTGTCTGCACAAGAGTACTCATGATCTCCATTCTCTCAAACTGCAGCACAACCAGGTTTTTCCAATACAAGTACAAAATTCTCCACAAAGGGCTCAATCTTTGCACTGCATCCACAGGAGGGAAAAGTATTCCTGAGACAAGTGGTTTTGGAGCTCCCTGATGGTCCTCGGGGATGTGCAGCTCAGCTGAACAGACCAGGACCCAAACTGTACATTGGGCACATCTGAACAGACACTCAGGGAGAGCCAAAACTGGAACAATTATTAGAAGGCTCAATGAAGATATGAAACATGTAAAATGTTCTGAGAAAACTTAATAAAGCCACTTAAATTGAAAAGGATTTTCTTATGTCTAATTCAACATTACTAATTCAACAGTTGATAAGAATTCTCTGATCTCTCCAGTATGTCTCAGATTTAAATAATTTTCAGCAATTTTGTATTAAGTAGCCATTAAAATATTAATATTATAAAAACACAGGAAAAATGCATATAATTTTAAACACATAGTTGCCTCAAAAAAACCACCTAGGTGAGCTGATACAAAATCAGTCTCCCAGCTGCTGCAGGACAAAGGGGTGAATGAAAAGGAAGAGCTCGTTGCCCCACAAGAATGCAGATGTGCTGTGTCCTGGAATACGACACAGATATGTTAGATGTGGATAAGTATTTAGGTCCAAAGAGAGCACCAAATTTGACCCAAGGAGTGAATTCACACCCTTCTCTGCCTTCTCCCTATGTGTAAAGCTCACTCAGACCCTTGTGACCGATGTAGCTCTGGCACAGTAGTAGCTATTAACATTTAATAGGCATCTCCTGTATCTAGTGGTCATTCTGATAGCAGGGATCTGATGTTTATGACTGAACACTTTGAACAGAAATCTTAGATGTGGCTACCTCTCAGGAGGAGGTAACATCTGAAGAATGTGTTTCTCTGATATTTATATTCCCTTAGAAATGAAGGGTGTTTTCTGTATGAGTCACATCCATGTTTTTCACTTGTGATATTTTTAAACTCCAAGATCCATCACTGATTGGAGTGCAAGAAGTGTGACTTTTCTCCCGTCCTACCCCGAAGGACCTTTCAGCCAGGTACAAATGACAGGAGGGACCAGGAATAGGTCATCTCCAGGTTTGCTATGGGAACATAAAGCCCAAAAGAAATAGCTTTAGGATTTATGAAAGTCAGCCATATGAGAAAACTAAAACCTGGCAGGCTTAATGAGAAAGATGTACATAGACCCATTTCCTATGAGAATATCATGTATATTTGAAAACAAACAGAAAAACCCACCCAGAATAAGGGCTCCTTTCTCTCCCCTCCACACAAGAGTATCTCTACAGTCTAGATCAGAGCTAAGTTTTAAAAAATGCAATTAATTAATTAAACAAATCAAGGAGACACTGTCACGATAAGCAATCTGATGCGGATTGTTTACATTCATTTCCCACCATTGCACATCCCTTCTCAAATTCAGCATGCTCCTGTAAGGGCATCATGGAGAAACCCAAGGCCTGCCATAGCTGTGTGGATAGGGACCGTACCCACAGTGTCCAGGCCTCAAAGAGCCAAAAGGTGCAGAAAAAAAATACAACAAATAATCATAAAAGAGTTTCAAAGCTTTGAGACTGCTCCCCAGAGTCCAGCTTCTCTTTCAGCTTGGAGAAGGCTGAAGGGTTCCTTTCTGGAACAAGGCTCACCAGGAAATCTTGTTGGCTGGGCTAAAATGTCTTTAACATCAGGTGAATGTAAATGCTGCCTTTCTTTAAACACCATTTAGTTCCTTTATAGCATCATTCAAGAGACATAAATGCAAGCCTCCAGCTCAGACAGACACAGCTAGCTGTTCAAAGGAAAAATCACAGGCAAGATTCTGCTCTGGGCAGAAGGATTTTGCTAATGGTTTTGCAAAACACTTTTTTTTTCTTTTTCTGCAGGAGCCAGAAAGAAGAGGAAAGTTGAAGCAGAAGAACCACACAGGCTGCCAGAACAATGAAAAAACCTGGGAACTTGAGAAAAGGTAAGAATGGACTTTCTGCCCAGCTGGGGGGACAGAGGCTGTGGACACAGTCCCCCTCACGGGACACAGGAGCACATCAGGCTCTTCCATTCTGCCAGTGCAAATAAACACATATGAATCACCAAAACATCTGAAGCAAACCCTTCTCTTAAAAGAAACAACCTACAAAGGTCTGAAAATTTGGCTGACGATTCAGATCAAAAGGGACAACACCATCACAGAAACCCATTTGTGCAAAAATTTCAGCAGCTCTCCAAGTGACAGGGAACACACTGCTTTCCTGCAGTAACCCAGAACCTTGCAAGATCCAGAGTTTAAATACATTTCCATTCAGATAAGTTATCTCTTCCCCTCCCCACCAGCAGCTTTTAAAAAGATGCATCTTGAACTTACAGCACTGGAGGGTTTTTTCTTCTCAGATTTTTAATTCACTGGCACCATAAAAACCTTTAGCAATTTACAGTGTGAAGAGCACTTTCTCTTCGGATTGCCCTGCTTTGAGCCAGTCTGTACATTACAGTTACTTCATTACTTACATTGCATTACACAGGGGCAAACGAAGCTGCCGCGTTCCTCTCCACAGCAGATGTGCCCCAGGGACAGCATGAGGCCAGATGTTTCCCAGAGCCCCACATCAGGTGCAGAGGTTGGGCTGCCTGTCTGCTCTACCCCAGCTCCCCCTCTGTCTCGTGCCAGATAACACACGTCTTACCCTCACACTAGCATGAAAGTGGGGTAAATCAGAGAAATACTGCAGAGGAGGCAGCTACATCATCATGCTACAGTAATCAAGGTGTTCCGATTAGCAAAAACAACAAAAAAACCCAACCAAACCCTCAACAACCCCAAACCCAACCAACCCTCAACAACCCCAACCAAAAGAGAAGACTTATGGGAGACACCAAAACTCAGTTGAACAATGGAAGCAACACGAGAGGGACCGCAATCTATTTCTTCTTACCTCTTACTGTGATAGTCACAGCCATTTGTTCTCCTGCAAGTCAGCTGAACAGAAGCTGGACTCATCAAACCCTGAAGCCACACTCCCCCAGGGTGGTTTGGGGTACGGTTTCATCAGGGGTTGAGTCACAAATTCCAGGTTTAGCAACACGACCAACACACAAAGCTTTTGCCTTGTTACTCAGTTACTAATGAAATAGCATCTTGGCCAGAAAACCCCATGGATGTTTTTCACACATGTTCAAAGCCGAAAACTCCCACAGCTTGTTGCCTAATTCCTGACCACTGCTCCTGAGAGAAGTCTCTTTTCCCTGAGCCCTTCCTATCTGTACGTGCTACACATTGGCTTTAAACCTCACAAGCAATGCAGGTGGTAAAAACCAGAAGAAACTGCAAGAAGCTCACTTTCATCTTTGAAGGCACCTGCGCTTTCCTGGGACTGCGTTAACCTGATGAAATGCCAGGAGGCCAGTCTATAGGGAATACATCAGCGCTATATGTGGCACGTTGAATCCGATTTCACTGCGTACCACCATATGGAACAGAATCTCAGCGGCATCAAGCGTTTACCTAAACTCCATTAATGTCTTCTCCAAGCCAATATTTATAGCATACACACCAGTAGCTGCTGTCAGAGTGTGTATAAATGTTAAACTGAACTGTTAAAGAAACATAATGACAGATGTAGAGATACTGAAGAGTGCAATCTATTCTAATTTATGATAATTTATTTCCATCATCTGGAGTCCTATTCAGAAGAGAAAGCTGAATGCATCCCAAAGCGCATCACGGGGTGGAGTGTAAAAATCCCCAGGAAAAAAATAATCTCTTTTAAACCAAGCAAGAGTACTCTTGTCCTAACACCCAGGACATGCTTAGCAATCTCTCCGTGCAGAAGTAATACAGATGCAGGGTACTCGAGCCCTGCCTCCCAGCACCCAATCACAGGCAGGTTTTATTGCAAGTTGGGAATAGCTGGGAACTGTTTGTCCCACAAGAGATGTTTGATCATTGCTGAGTCACTACTTTTTAGGGACTAAGCTGCACAAAAACCCCCCATTTATTAGCTCCCTCAGAGCCTCTTCAGCTGTGTTAACAACCAACACTGCACCCAGGGGCTGCCAGTGCTAAAGAGTACATACACAAAAAAGATGGAAAACTATTTTTAAAAATGAGTGAACTACGCCATGGTGAGCTACATGGCAGAAAAAGCTTCTCTTGTGTCACTGCTCAGCAATGCAAGCTGTGCTGGATTGGATCCTCCATGAGACCTGAGCTCCCTCTCTGCCTCCTGTTGCTGCCGTTCTGCTGTGAAAAGATGATGGAGGCGATGAAAAAAAGGAAGGGAAGGAAAGGGAAAAAAAAAAAAAAAAAAGAAGTGACAGCACTTGATCCCTGCAGTGGGGAAAGCCATGGGGGCGTGGGGGACCACAGGCAACGAGCTTGTTTTCTTGGCATCGTCCCTCCCTGGGAAGGACCATAATGGGCTCGGTGGCAGCAGGAGGCTCTCTGCCGTGTGGCACAGCCAGCGTCCCCCGCATATGCTGGCCCGCCGTGAAGCCAGCTCCTGCTGCCTGCCAGGGCCCAGCAATCTGGCCAGGCACAGATTTTTGTGCTGGAACGGACGGTCCCTCCACAGAGCCGCCTGCCACGAGTGCCAGGCTGCAACGGCAGAGCGGGAGCGCCCGTGGAGCCAGCCCAGCAGAACAGGGAGGCTCACCAAGAGGGATCAACGATTCTCTGCTAGGCAGACCTCTGCACAGCCCTGCAAAACTCTACTTTTGACCAAAAAAGAAGTGCTAGGCACACAACATAGACTCCAACACCAATACGCACATACCGGCTTAGAAGTCAGACGAAAATTTTCCACCAAGACTTTTTTTCTGCATTTTCGACTTGCTCATCTTTTTCCAAAAAAAATGTTATCATCTTCCCTCCAAAAACATCATCTCTTCTTTGCAAGTCCCAGTGCTAAGAGCTTGCAGTATCTACCCTGGGAACACCATGGCTGTGTCTCTCAGGAGCCTGGGTCGGCCCCTTGTGCTGCCCCTGATCTGTAAATCAGCCTCCACAGCCCAACTACACTGCCCCAATGCACAGCAGGGTCACGCTTGACGTGATCCACCACTGACTCCTCCAGGAGGAAAAAGCCTGGGGCATCACAGGGGGATGCTCTGGGCTGCGGAGAGAAGAAAAACACAACCTGACCGCTGCTTCTTCAGAGAAATATTTTGAGCTGAAATAGTGTAGTTTCTGGGAAAAAAATGTTTCTTCATTCACAATCTCGCCAGAATGCCAAAGCTTCCAATGGAAATTTTGATTAAAAGTGATTCCTCCCCCAAAGAAATTAAATTCCTTTTTACAAATCAGCTCTACCAATGACTCTTCCATGCAGCGATGATGACTGCTTCCCTGACATTTAGGTACAGCCCAAATTGCAAAGGACAAACACTCCGCATACTCCTCAGTCACTTGCCCCAGGCTACAGAACACAAGGGAGCTCACCCTAACACCTCTCCTGTGAAAATACCCCATGCTCCCAGCTCGCTTACCTCCTCCCATCACCATCGAGTCCCAGCCATCAACAGAAGAAGATAAGCGTGTAACCACATCTTTCCTCAAAGGCTTTTCCATGCGTTAGGAGATCAGCTGTGGTGGGGCTGCTCGTGGCAGTGTACGTGCCACTCGGCACCCACACTTTGCCTGGCTGTGTAGAAAGCCAGCACCTGCCAAACACCCTCAAACCAGGGGCTTGGCTGGGACTCATCAATGGATGCACCTAGTCAAAGCAAGTCAAAGCCACACAGCGTTGCTTCTGCTCTCTGGATGAGGGATCAAACTTAATTAATAAATATCAGAAACTGATTCTGTTCTGTAATAAAAATCTCAGCTCCTGGCCTCAACACTCTCAATGAGTAATTCCATCAAGGAAACTCTTCTTGCAGCACCATTCGCAGCAGGAGATTGAAAAAGGGGAGAGAATGTGTTCGGAAAGAATCTCTATCGAGGCACGCTCATGAACAACCTCCCCATCCACATGCCTTTGGTCACCAATTGGAGAAGGCAGTTTGCAATGCTCTTGGCCCTTGGCAGCACGTGGCTTCTGCACTTTTATCTGCCCTCAACTGCATCCCTGTGTCAGGATTTGAACAAAACGCCGCTCCGACACAGCAGCAGACGCCCTGTATATCAGCTCGCTGAGATCAAAGGCGCGCAGCAGCAAAGAATTTAATTAAAATGTTAAAATTAAACAGGAAGGCATCCATTGTTTAATTTTTTGGCAGGCGTGTCCTTTCAAACTGGGACCTAATTCCACTCCAGCACGCTGACTGCCCTTGGAGGTGGCAATCAGGAGAGCTGTGCTGCATTTATCGGCTGCTGGGTTTGGCGGTGGGGGAATCCCACACTTGCTGTAGTTTTGCAAGGAGAAGTTTTCAAGCACAATCTCCAAAAAAGCACTTGGAGAAACTTCTCAGCTCCATAGGGTAATTATTGCAATACATATATTCTGTAGTAATAAACCAATTTCTAGCGTCAAACCTATTCCCATTGGGTTTGGCGTGATATATGTCCATGGGCATCATTCCCCCTTACAGACCTAACATGGAGCTGTGACCTTGCCACATTCAACTTCTCTCAGCCACCACTCTCTCCATAAGAAGGTTGTTTTAAATGGGATAAAAAACTGATGCAAAACAGTGCTTTTTTTTTAGTGTGCAACATTGCCTTTAGACAAGGAATAGCAGAGGGAAACAACTACATGGTTTTAAACTTACACATAGAGGGGGAACTTGCCTTGTTTTGCTTCGAGCAGACCTCCATGCACAGCCAGGGAGAAGATTATTCTCAAAACAGTCAAAGGAAGGCTCAATTTTGCTTGTTAAATAACTGTATTCTCTGACATACTGGGGTATTTTGACTTGGATGCCGTAGGCAGTCACAGGCCATAATACAGCCCACATCAGGGAGGCTGAACCAAGAAGCCAGCTGTCTCCTTGGTTTTTGGGATTCCGGCAAGGAAGATTTTGCTACTTCTATACTATTTTTTGGGGTGTCACAGAAGCTTTTCACCTAATGGTAGGAAGATCAGCAAATGCAGTGTCAAACATGGGGCCCCAATACAAGCACCCAACATGCAAGTGCCAAAGGATTTGAGCTGAGGCTTCTCACTTCAAACCAAAGGATTTGTGTACCACCTGAGAAATAATAAGGAGGGCAGAGCATTAACAGCAGGAAAAGGGAAGACTAAGGACAGACACAATAAACTTCTTTTTGAAATGCAAAGAGCTACTCAAGAGCTGTTACTATAAATTACTGCCTGACATATCAATCATCTTGCCGATGTTAGGTAGCATTTCTTTACGAGACTTTCTGGGCATAACTTCACCTTCAATACTTCAGGTTCTTGAGTACTTCTAGTGAGCATTCATCCAGGCTGTTTGTAGCAGGCCCTGGTATTTCTCATGGAATAAAGATCAAGTGACAGCTTGGCAAGACAGTCAAGTCAGATTTATTTCTGACAGTGGGTCCGGGACCATACACCTCTCATCTGAAAAAGTATAATTTTTCATTGAAATCTTCCTGCTCCACAGTTTTCTCTTGCTTCCTTAACACAGAGAAACTTCTCAGTGCCTAGGATCCTTGTTGGGGTTTTCTTAGCAAAGAGACATCCCCAATTCTCCATCCAGCAAAAGTCCCCTGTGTGGGGTGTCATGATCTCTGACCACTCTGAATATATCCTCTCTAACTTCTACCTCACAATGGCACCACCAAACTGGGGCTGGGACATCTGCACCAGTGCTTATCTGGGAACAGGAACCCACAGAGCTCTCCTGACTTTCATCCCAAGCTCCAGGCTGCAGCACTTTCTGCTCCCTGAGCTCCCACAGGCTCTGCCCCTCACACAGCCAGATGCAAAGGCATTTTGGAAAAGGCACAGACAGAACAGCTAGCTCAGAGAAATACATCTCTCTATCCATTAGATCATCACAAAGAAATGAAAAGTAAAACAATAAAGGGCAAAAAGCGCATCATTTCAGCCTTTCCCAGCCATTTTTCCTGGCTTGTGCATGTACCCCACTATAAAGGACCAAAGTTGGGATTAGGCTTGTGAAGCCTTTCTGCTTTCCTCTGCCCACTGAGGACCATAACACTGCTTCACGCCACACATGGCTGCTCATCTGGGAAAAAAACCCTCTCCTGAGGGGCCACATCCTGTACTGATCCACATCCTCTGCTGATCTCTCTCCCCAGCAGCATTATGAAAATACTCAACCACGGCAGTCACCGAGCTGTACAATCCAAGGCTCCCTGCCTGGACTCAGCTCCCTCTCACCACAACCAACCCCTCGGCCTGACCAAAAGGAGCTCTCACCCCACCCTGCGTGTCAGCCAGGGTCTGAGCAGTTTGCAAACATGCGTAAATCCTATACACAAAGATCTCCAGACTGTGTGCTCCTGGATGTGCCTGCATCCACAGGCTGCTGAGGCAACACCTAATATTTTTTGTTTACAGAAAAGGCTCTTAGAGGACACTTCCTTCCTTGACTGAAAGCCATTACCAAACCCTTTCAATGTCATAATTTGTACCTACAATAATAGTCACTGAAACCCCCATCATTCTATGCAACTTAAGTATTCCCTTAGGAATGGGGAGCAATATTAGGTTTTCTAACAGAGTGAAGTATTCTGAATGGGAAAACACTGCTTCCAAAGACAAACCTGAGAAGTCTCTAAAACGGCCAGAAGATAAAACTGTGCAAATTAAACAAAGCAAAAGCTTACAGTTTGTCTATATTCAGTATTGTTTTGCTTTTGCCAAAAAGCAAGCAAGCTGTCACCTTAGCAACTGTGTCACACTTTGCACTACATATGCCACTTTGAACAAACACCTTAAAAGCAGCACCTCCACGCTCTACGTTCCTTTCCATAATGTTCTTGGCAGACCCCCCTAAGAGTAAAAGCCATTAAGGCCCCTTTGGCCAGTTGCTGGGCTGGAGAGCCTGCACCTCAGGACCATAATACTACTTCACCTCTTTTATTCGGTGCCAAAGGAGAGAGCAGCACTAGCAGAGCTGTGGCATGAGCACTTTGCCTTCCATCACCAGCCCTCTGCGGAGTCCAGCGTTACCTGCTTTTCTGCCTCTCCCCTTCTGCCTGAGGAGGAGGTCCTCCCTCCCAGAGCGGAGTGGAGACTTCACCAGAGACCAGGAGGTCTCCTGCCCCTTGGGATCACACGTAGTACCATGATTCCAGATTAACTCAGGGACCATATGATCCAAATGAAAGGGTTTTATCACAAGTACCTTCCAAGCCTGTCCTCCCCCGACTGCAACATTTGAAGCCAGAGATGTCAACACGCAGGACTTTTACCCAGGGCTCCAATTATGCAGATGCTGATTTACAGGAGCGATGACAGAAACATCTCCCTCATAAAAATTGGCAGAGACTTTAACCGTGTATGCCTAATGGCAGAACCCTCTATCTCCATGCATCTTCTTGCTAGTTTGAAAGTCAGATCATTTTTGTTCTTCCTTTCATAGAAACCTGGTTTGCATATATAATCAAATTTAGCATTAATGAGCTTCTCTCTCCTCATTTTCTATTCCTAATGCTTCAAACAGCTACATTTGGATAACGTCAGCAGATTTCACCATCCAGAAGGTGGTTTACCATGAGGAGATTTTACCAGTTTCACCCAGGGATTTCCATGGGAGCAGTACGTGGCTCCAGAAACTCCTGCCTCGTGGAGCACTGTATCTCAACCATATGTGCTAATCCAGCATAACCTGTTTACACCAGGTCCCACTCTGGGCTGCTTGAGTGTCCTCAGGATTTCAATGAATTGTTAGGTGACATTTTAAAATCAACTCTTCCACGATCACAACATGAGCCTGAGAGGAAAATGGCAGGTACTTTTCAGATGAAAGACGTCATTTATTTGCAATGTGGTCAGGCATTGCTGACCTTTTCTCCTTCCCTCCTTGCCTATACCAGCATTTGTACCATTTTAACAGCAACTTTTTGATGGGACAAGATTAGTGCAGTTCTCAGTTTCCAAGAAGATAGGCACACAGATAAACACACATGTGAACAGCATGCAGAACGGCCAGCTCTCTGCAGTTTGCAAAAAACCATGGGATCAGAAGACAAATTTTCTACTCTTTCAATTGTGATCCAGGTTTTCTGTCTTTAGGGCTTCCATCCTTATTCTGCTACCCTGATCTAGAAGTGCGTGGTTTATCAAAGCCAAAGCTTTCAGAATCACAAGACTCCCAGAAGGTGAGACCACAAAGTAAAATCCCACGTAGGCACCGTTACTGCTTCTGCTGCCGTTATCCCAGTCCCGCTGACAGAGTGACAAGTGGCTTTCATATCTGTCCTCAGTGAGACTACAAAAAACTTTTCAGATCCTTCCTATCGTGCACAACAGAGCCTGATGTCTAACAGCAAAATCCACCTCCCAATTCTTCCTAATTAACATAACTCGTCCAGCAGAGTTCCCTGCCTGCAGGTTACCAATGCCCTGATACGTGTTCAGAAGTTGTACAACGACAAGGACCAATAAAGCCCATTTCCAGGGCTCAGGTCTCCTGGACAATCACATCCCAGTGCTTCACCGTGGCAATTTTTGTCTGTACAGAGCTGCAGTGTATTTTGCATGCATTATGCTAAGCTGCCTATAAAAAAATCATCCAATTAACGACAGCTTACAGAGAAGGGCTAGTTACACGGTAATTACCTTTCTAACATTAAAATACCATAGAAATGGATTTACATTTTTTGATTAAGTGGCACATGTTTTATTGACCTGACACTACACATACAAGACCTTTGAGGTAGTAACTGGGACCAGGTTTTCAAGAACCACAAGGTACCTACATCCCAAGGCAGACATCAAAGACAATTGACAATATACTTTTTATATGTGTTTGTGTATTTTGCACATCAAGATGGATGGACCCAGCATTGAATGCAACATCTGACCCTGGCATTGTGCAAGCAACATCAGCAGGCAGAAAGAAATACTGGTTTTATTAAGGTTTTTTTTGCAATAAGAGAATAGAGACTATCAAACACTCAACTCTTCCAGCTCTGCATCTATGAGGACCATTAAACTTCAGCAAGGTCACCCTGCTCCATCACCTAAAGTCTCTGACCATGCCTGAGTAGACAGCAGCCTTCTGGTTAAGCAAAAAACAAACAAGCAATAGCAAACATAATGAGGAGTCTCAAGCAACTATGAAACATCTCAGGCCTATAATACTATATCTATACTATAGAGAGCAAACTAATGCAAGCATTACTTCTTTTTTTTTTTTTTTCATTTATTTACAGCATCTCAAGATATCTAGGCTTTTCTAGGACACACTTGAAAGCATGCAGCTACTTATGTCCATTCATATGCATGCAAACACAATCCAACAAAAGCACTCCATGACCAGATGAGTAATCAGCATTAGGACAAAAGACAAGACTTATTATCAATCTTTGGAGATTCAGATTCCCTTTGCCTTCCAAATACGCATCTGCTTGCAAGGTGAGGGGTGCTAACCCTTTCAGAAGCTATACAATCAAAGCAAGCTTGACTCTTGCCAGGCTGGCAACAGCCTGGCCTTTCTCCTGGCTCACCAGTCAAAATGATCCCATCGTGAAGGCAGGGAAGCAAAGCAAGGTTAGCTTAGTCCATGCACACACAGATTTTTCAAACCACTTTGCAATTTTTTTGTCTAATTTCTACCAGAGATGAATGGGGATTTTTTTGTCCAAACGCCCTGAACTCTTTAGAAATTGTTGGTGCATCCCATGAAGATGCTCATGAGCAGCAATGATCAGCAGTCATGCAAGGCCTGGAACATTTTTGTTTTTTTTTTTTTCTGCACAAAGGCAAGAATTAAAACAACTCCCCAGACACATTTGGGTTCACTGAACACCCAAACGTCCACTTCCGAGTTGTCTTATCAAGAAAAGCCCCAGTGTACACCAGATTTGTCCTGCAACATAAATGACTTGCATCTGCCCTGACAGATGCAGCACTGGCTCAGACAGAGCTGCTTGTAGGGTCTTTGTGCCCAAAATGCTCCCTCTGCTATGTCCATACCAGCCTGGACAGGGCTGCAAACTGGTGGAGCAGGGAGCTGGTTGCACAGCATTTTAAAACAAGAACCTGCAAACAACCAACAAGGCAACCATAGCATCTCCCAACTTGCAAAAGGGTGGAGATTCCACAACTTTGCTATTTCTCAAGGATTACAGGGAAAGGTGCTACAGACAGCACTGCAGCTCCTGCTGTTTTACACAGAACCTGGACAAATGTCAGGTTGCCTTGGGTCATTTGTGGAAAATCACTGCGAGGAAGCAGCAGAAGTAATTAAAAACCTCAGACTATCGATACAACGTTTCCAGTTTTACAAAAATATTTTTGCCCGTAACCAGTTGATTACACAGGAGGTAGTTCACACACACATCACAGAGCCCTGCTTTTCATTTTACTTGTTTTTGTAGGGCTCCAGAGAGGCAACGATTGCAAAACAAATGCACCACAAGTGTCAAACTTATTTTTCTTGCTTACTTTTGGTGGACCCCAACAAAAGCAGTCTCAACGCATCCAGACATCCACAGGGCTGAAATTAATCCAGGGAGACGAATGAACATTTTCTTCTCTTTCACCTTTCCTTATTCATTATTGTCAGGTGTGTGTACAGGAGAGTCACTTCTCAAGTGAAGCTGTAATAGTGTTTGTGACATTGCGACTGGTTGTAGTGTCACAGCAGATTATCATGAGAAATAAGATTTAGAAGGACACCCCCTTCTCATGCAAAGATCTGTGGAGTAACAGCCAAGGGATTGAAGAGGAGCAAGAACAAACACGGCTTTTAAACAGCTTTCCCCTGCCCCCAGGACACACCATGAAGCAAGAATTGACTGGAAACAGCCAGGGCCTATCTTGTACAGCTGTGTCCAGTTTTCCAAGCCCAGATTTGTGATCCACGTATTCTAAGTACAAAATCTATTACCAAGGTAGAGTTCAAAAAATGCAACTCTTGCTTAATCGTTAAAAGTCATTTCCCTCCCCTCCACCCAAACCTCTCCTGGGCCTGAGCCAATGTTGTCTCTTAATGGCTTCTAAATGCAATTTCTTGGCTGAAAATAAGATTACAAAGTATGTGAGAAATACAAATGAAAACATATTACAGTGCTGTGAATATCTGAAAGAATCAGTCTTATCTCAGCATCTTCTCTCCAGATGTTAGGTCACAGTCAAAGTAGAAGATGGAAGAAGGTCAGATAAAGTCCCTGCTCCTCAAGACAGAGGTCTATGTCTGAGCCAGACTATAGGTAAACTGGAATTTGCACACCTATAGATTGCTTCTGCAACAGTTTCACACCTGAGACACCTACAACCACCCCAGTTATCTCCAGACTTGCAAAGATTCACACTCGTTTATACACTAATTTCAGCAGCACCACTGCACAAGAGCTTTACTAATAAAAACACACTGAGTCCTGAGCCCACCCGAATTCCCCAAAAGATGAGAGTGCAAATTCAGGGCTGAACTGCCTGGACCAGCTGAGGACATTTTTGGTCTATACCATCTTCACCCTTCCAGCCCTGTTGAGGAACCCCCCCAGCTCTGCCATCTGTGCTGCAACACCACGGAGCCTCCCCCCAGGCAGCAGAACCACCCAATGCCCAGAATGGGAGCCTCACCAGCTGGGCTACGAACTTTACTTCTCTGCAGGTGCAGTCTAGGGCTCAGGTGGGAGGTGTTGAGAGGTGCCACGAGTAGCATATGGGCTGTAGTACACAAACAACAGGGCAGAAATGCCAGTTTTCCTTCTTTTTAGACTGAAGAAAGGGCTTTCCCCACCTCTGTGCCCTACCTGCTTGCTCTTCACTCTAGAAAACCAAAACTTGGCTTTCTGGGAAATATGCATCAAAAAAAGCATAAGTTTCTCAAAAGCAGAAGCCAACACTTCCCTTTTAGCAGACAAATAAGCCAAAAGAAGGCAATATCAAAGTTACTTGCACTTGTTTTCCCAAACCCTAAAACTCCGTAAAACAGGGTGATATGATTCAGCTGCCACGTCACCAATCACACCCTCCAACAGGTGATCCCTGCAAAGCTCCAAAAAACTCAACAGCGTTAACAAAAGCAGGTTTAATAAATTCCACTGTCACCAGCACTTTTTGCATTTGGAAAAAAAAAAAAACCAAAACAAAAAAGCCCCACTCACACATCATTTAACACCCAAAATGAAACAGCTGTAAATCCAGCAATTAGTGGTGTAATTTGACTGTTCTGATCAAGCGCACTGAGGGCTGAGAGGCTGCCAGGGAATGTGGAAGCAGCCACAGAATCTGCTGGGGCATTTGGGTATTTTTTAAAGTTTAAAATTATAATTAGGCTGGAAAAAAAAAAAAAAAAAGGAGTCTGAGAGAGAGGTGGACACTTAGTTGAGAGGAGAAGGAAGTTGGGAGGAATAAGATGAAGTGCATGGACCTGGGATCCAGGTAATTCAAAAAGCCTTTCAAGTATATTAAAAAAAAAAAAAAAGTCTTCCACACTTTGAGATATCATACACTAAAATGTGCTTAATTCTACTTACACACACAGGTCAAAAGGAGGAAAAAGTAATTTCTCAGGCTATCTTAAATGTTAACACACTCTGCACCCTTCCCCCACATTCCCTTCTTGCCAAGGACTGATCCACCTCAGCCTTGTCAGAAGAGCACTGTTTACATACAGCCTCATGGGCATAAAGATATATATGTATATACACAACCAGGCAACACGCAGATAGAGCAGCCAGAGGAGTTCTGCAGGTGCCTTTCAACCACGACAAAAGCAGCTTTTATATTTGGCTGTTGGAAGAAGTTACAGACCCAGGAAAGTGCCAGGAGGCGAGAGATGCCACTTGCTGTCCCGAGGAGAACACCTTCCTCGAGGACATAGCCCGAGCCCTTCCCAGAGGAGCTCACTTCCTAACTACCACCAGACACTGGTTCACCAGTCAAGAGACCACGCTCCCAGCAGCTATTTGCCATAGAAAAAGTTTTGCTCCCCATTTTTCTGCTTCACTGCGAGTGTCGTAGAGTGGGTGAAGCACCCCCAGACCAGTGTCTGGGGCTCAACCCCTGGATGTCCTGACTTCTCCATAGGGAAAAGCAACAGTGCCAGTTGGGTTTGTGGGAGCTGTGGGTGAAGAACACAATGCAACCTTGTCCACCCTCAGCACACAGGTCACCCTGCAGCAGGGCCACCTTGTCCCGAGCCCAGGGCACCCCACATCCCCATCCCCCAGCTCCGTGGGACCTTCGAGGTGCCCAGCGAAGGCAAAGAGCTGCTGACCTAGAGGCAGAGAGAGGGTCCAGGGCAAACAGTTGCCCCCAGCACAGCAAAACACCCCCTGGAAAACACCCCACAGCCAGCAGGTGCGAGCGTTCGGATAAAAACCCACCGTCGGGGGAATGCACCCCCCAAAATCCCCAGCTTACATAATTCCCCAGCCAGTCGGCGTTAGGGGAATGTGATTAATCCTCCCTGACGTGTTCTGAACTTTCCGTTCAGAGAGGCTCTCTCCTCCCGCAGACCTACTGGCGATGAATGTCATTTGACCTGCAGACTTCACTACGAATGAGCATCAGCGCAACTCACAGTGACATTGCTCCACACACCAATTATCTGCCTCCTTCCCCGCTCGGCCCAGGGACAAGTTTGCTAAATGCATAATGAGGATTTTTATTATTTTTTTTTCTCCCCTCGTTTTGTTTTTTTTTTTTTTTTATTGTTGTTGTTTGTGGTTTTGGGTGTTGTTGTTGTTTTGGTTTGGGGTTTTTTTGGGTTGGTTTTTTTTTTTTTTAAATTGGCTTACATCCAGCGTAACGATGGGGGAGGTTGGGGGGGGGAGCACCCACACACCCAACCCCCCCCCCCCCCCCCGCCGGCCGCATCGCTGGTCGGGTCAGAGCCCCCAGCCGCATCCCCGAGCCCCCAGCCCGCTGTCCCCAAGCCCCCGTCGCCGTCCCATCCCGGCTCCCACCTGTTCCGCTGAGCGCGCACTTTGAGGACATTCCCCCTTCCTTCCTCCTCCTCCTCCTCCTCCTCACCCTCACCTTCCCCAGCCCACCCGAGGCCGGACCCCCCCCGGGACTCACCCACTCGAGCACCCTGAGGAAGGCCAGCGGCTCCTTCACTACGCGGAAAGTGCCCGCGGAGGCGAGCTGCGAACAGAGAGAGGGAGTCAGCTCCGCGCCCGCTCCGCGCAACCACCCCCCCCATCCTTACCGTCCCCCCCACCTCGCCTCCCGCATCCCGCGCGCCCGCCCGCAGAGGGGTGGGGGGGTTGTTCCGCGTACCTGGTCCACCGCCTCCATGGCGGCGCAGCCCCGCGGAACGGTGCGGAGCGGAGCCGCCCGCCAGCCGGGGATGCGCGGCGCTGGCGCTGCCCCCGCGCAGGCCGGGCGGAGCAGCCGGGCGGGGCCCCGCGCCCCCCGCACCGCCCCGCGGAGCCGCCCCGCGCCCGCGCACCGCTGCCCCGCCGCTCGCTTGACTCACCATTCATATTTTTTATTTTAAATCATTTCTGATTGGGAGTAGGAAGGGAAAGGGAGGCGCAGGGGAAATTTTTTTTTATTTTTTATTTTTTTAAAATAAGAAGAAAACAAACTGCTCCCTCCTTCTCCCCCCCCCTTCCCTGCGAAGAAACTGTTAATGTTTTGGGGGGGTGACATCACGTCGCACCGTGTCCTCCTGTCCCCTCTCGGGGCGAACTCGCCCCCGGTCCCCCGGGCAGCAGCTCCGCTCGCCTGCTCTCTGAGCGCTGCCTCCCGCCTGCTCTTCTAGCATTTCCTTGACAGCAGAACAGCGTTTTCTGCCTTGCCATCGTTGTGGCCTCGTTTCCCAACATAGCCTTCATCATTCTCATCTATCCTGGGTGGCACAGCCTGGCAGGAGCAGCAGTTCCCTGTGTCCGGCCAGACTCGTGATGTCCTCGCTCGTTTCCAGATCCTTGTGGCTTTAGAACATCACCCTGAGGGTTTAGGGATAATCCGGGTTCTGCCCCAGGAAAGGCTCAGGAAAGCGCTGAGGGCATCGCCTTGTTTAACAGCACATACCCAGCAACTAGATTCCACAAACATTTGCATATTCATTTAACTGCCACCCTGACAATCAGTTGTGCCACCAGAAGGACAGTGCTCAAATAGGATTTGGGCCCTAAATAGGTCAGAGGCAGCAATATCTGCCTAAAAAAAAATACCTGAAGCTTTTACACCTTGTCAGCCATCTGCAAAAGTTTAATAAGTAGATTAGCTTTGCCCGGACTAAAGCTCTATTTAAAACAAAAATTATAATCCAGAGGTATTCTTGGAGTAATCAAGATGCACATGATGAATTTCTGAAGGTTTCATTGACATTTGAGGCAGAAAATTTTGTGTCAAAGTCCTGGATCTGCAACAATCCCAGATGAACTCTGCCGTAGCGATGGAACTGGGTCTGGCTTGTTATTTTTTTTAAATAATCTTTTTTTACCCCATTAAAACCAGCTTTGAGTTTAGAACTATTATTACAATTAATTTTTTCAAGGAAAAACAACCCAACGTGTATTTTGATGTATTTTGTACCTTTCTTTTTGCTCTAAGAGAAAAAAAAAAAAAGGAAAGGAAAACTGAGCACTTGACAGCATTTTGTAAGAAAAAGTAAGCTTTTAAAAATATATTTAAATAACAACCTCTAGGAAATAATACAAAACACTTCTTGGCAATTCTAGTGACTGCCTGCTGGTGGCCTAATGTCACGGGAGGCAGAGTCCCTTCACAGACACATGGGAACTGAACATCCCTAAGCCTCCAAAAGACACAAGCAAGAAGTGAAGCGAAGTTGACCCCTGACTTTCAGCCACAGCTTCTCCCACCAGTGCAGAGATTGAGGGCCAGGACACTGTAAGCCACTTGCCCTCAGCTCTCACACCTGAGGCAGAAATTAATCCAGTCCCAAAGAAGGCCATGATCCCTCCTGCAGAGATTCCCAGCTCTGCTGTCTCAGATACAAACCATAGTCCAGCACAAGTAACTGCTCCACTTCTTGGCCGTGGGAAGTTTCATTGCTTGTGGTTTTCTGTGACTCTCATGTGCTGTTTCTGTTAATAGGTTTCTTTCATGGAGAGACTTACAGCTGCGGATGTACTGAAGCAGTTCAGAAGCCTCCTGAGAGGTTAAAAAAAACCAAAACAAACATTTAGTGAAGGCATAACAGAGCAGTAGACTGGGGAAATGTGGATAATCTGGTTCTTCTTAATTTTATTAGTAGTGAGGGGAAAAAAAACCAACTGTATACCCAATCTCTACTGTCTGCCATGGAGAACTGGAAGCCTAATTCACTCAGCCTGTTATTCACTATCGCCTATTACAATCCTGAATTTTTTTAGTAGCACTTGAACTTCAGTTTTCAAAAATTGTCAAAGGCAAAAAAACAAAAGCAAATATTCTTAAGCCCCTCATGACTGGCAGGTTGGGCCCTCTTGCAGACCAGGGTGGTTTCTCCACTGCTTTCTAGCTCAGCATACTTGGGCTTGCAGCAGCTACAGGAGCTCCTCCTTCAAGCTGTGTTTTCCATTCCCCTTTTTACCATCCCAGCTGTGTTTTGGCTTGGTGCTCTTCAGTGCTTGGCCATCCCCACCTCAGCTCCCCCTCTGGCTGGAAATCCTTGCAGAACCATGTCAGCAACCTGATTTTATAGGCAGTGCTCTGTGCTTCTTCTAGCCACGATTAAGACTTCCAGATGGCCATTAGCATTTGTACTTCAACACAGCAGAGCATCTCTTTTGATTTTCACAGCTGCTCTCTTTACACATGGTCCCAGTTAGCTCAGAAGTAAGAGCATCTCCTTCCTTTGAGCCTCCTAGTCCAAACCTTGCTCTGCAAATGACATTTGAGATCCACACTTTTGTGATACTGCATAATAAAACACACTCTGAAACGTTTGCTCAAACTAGCAGAGATATGCCTGCAATTACTGGAGATACAGCAAAAACCTATGCACCAAATTACTAAATTATATTCATTATTCTCACACCTGGATGATTGTGCTTGCTCCGCTTCAACCAAAAAATACCACAAAGGTGCAGTTACAAATCTCCATGATGAACGAAAAAAGACTTGGGAGATCAGATGTGTTTCACAGGGATGGGACCTCACATTACAATCATTTTCCCTGAAGACAGGAGCCTCCTGACCTTTCCTTGCCTTGGAGGAGGTCCACCAGTGCTGTAGGGGAAGCAGCAATGCCAGTCCCACATCATTGTTGGGAGCCAAACTCCCACACACTATTGCTTTAGTGCTCTCCCCGCTTCACTTTGGGAAAATAAATTTACTTGGCACAAATCCTGATACGGCAAGTTTAAAAGCTAAAGTCCACAAGCTTGTCCAGCTACAAGCAATGATTTCTTTCCTGTTTCTAGGAAGCATGTACCCTGATTTTTCTTTTGGGTACAGAGTGTGGGAAGCTTCCCTGGTTAATGGCAAGTGTAAGAAGTACATCTGTTAAATATCAGTAGGAAAAGCAACAAGGAAAAGCCCATTGTCTCACTCCTCCCTTGAAAAGGTTTTCTTCCCAGAGCTTTACCAGAAGATCCATTTGGACTTCTTCTGACCTGCCTGGACCTCTATTTTGGCAAATGATTTCCTACTGCAGCCTCCAAGGACCAAGTCAACTAAATTCAGCCTTTTGCTGTGCACCCATGGATGGCAGATCCCACCCCTGAAAGCATCAGATCAATACCAGCAGCAGATCAATGGGAGCAGGACTGCACCAGCATCACTCCTCAGCAGGTGGTTCAGGGTCAGATTATCTCTGTGGGAATGGAGAAAAGGCCATTGCAAGAAGGAGACACTAACCTCAGGCATGGCAGTGATGCTGCCCCAGCCCAGGGCTGCAGCAGGCAGAGCCATCTTTGGTTTAAATCTTACTTCCATGTGCTAATGAGGTAAGGAACAATCTCTGGTTCTGCTAGACTGGACATTAAATGTAAGCCAGATATACTTACATGCATCTATACATGTGCATACCTATAAAAAGTAAATAATTGAAAATGTATTTCTCCTTGGATGTGGCAGAGCACCAAGTCTACGACCCATGGGTCATCCAGGCTGCAGCAGCAAGGACCAGACGGTGGGGTCACCCAGTTTGAAGTGAGTTTCAGGCAACTGGTGATAGCACCAGAGCTATTTTTTTGTGAGCAGTTGGGTGTGGAAAGGAGGTCTCGCACACGCACTAGGAGGACCATATGGCGCTTAGCACACCAGATTTCCCAGCTCCAGCCAGGCCTCAGTCTGACACCCTACCTGTCACTCTTCTCGAGATCCACACTGTCGAGGGTCATTTCATCCTCTCGGGGTCTCCATCAAATTTGTTTGCAATATATTATCCCCAGAAAGGGAGAGCTTGGTGCCATCTCTTGGATGTTCCTGTTGTTTTTAAAGATATCAGTCATGTTGATTAGGTTACAATATTTTCCCCCCGGGCTATATTCTGCACCAGGGAGCTTTTAACCTCTTCCTGGCACGGGGGAGCTCGCTCTCGCATCCCAATGCCAACTGCCAGTCATTTCACGGCGTAGCTTCATTTGTTTGATGTCTTCACTCTCAAATTTGATAACAGATAAGCAACAAAATTTGAAGCCTTGGAATAGCCAGGAATTGCCTTCCATGTGACTAGGAACCACATGTAGGAATCCACGTGAGAGACCAATCTCTGCCCCTCAAGTCCCAGCCAGCTCCTGTACCACATTTTCCAGTACCCATGAGCCTCCCCCTTGTTCCATTTTCAAATTCTAGGTTTACACCACAGCCTATAAATAATCCTTAATAAACCTAACTTCCCAAAGGAACTTATTCCTCAGTTTTCCTTTTGTCCAGAGTATAGGATGAAGCAGAGACATCAATCCCACCCCCCCGGTATGTTAAGGTCAATAAACTAAAATGCCAGTGTGTTGCAGAATATTTCACCCTCAGAAGCTGAAAAAAGTCTGCATACAGAAACCCACATGTGCTTGTTTCAGAGCAAAATAGCTTGGAAAAAACACACATCTCAATTTGTTGCCAGATATGTCATAAGGAATCTTCAGGATTCAAATCAGTAGCACAATGGGGCCATTCCTCATTATTTAGCTAAAGGTACAAAAGTATTTTTATGAGGAGTTTTGTTGAATCAGCATTTGTTTTTCTAGCAACACACACAATTTCTTTAAGCAGGGTCATTTTCAGAGTACGGTATGAAAATAATTGTGGAGCACTTTCTAAAGGTTCAGTGATTAAGGCAAGCAGGCAGCTGTTTGCCTGCACAGCTGATGTTGACCAAAAAGTATCATGTCTACAAGTCAAACTATCTTAATGAGATTTCTAGATTTCATACACTACTTCCAATTATTTCTCTCCTGCGCTAAACATAGTTGCAGAAATCATCTTTGGTATTTCTTTTTGGATTTCAGTTATGTGCACATAAAATTAAATGAAATTTGTATCGTTAAAAGTCAAGTTTTTCCGAGTTCAGAAGGATTGCCTGACTTCACTGCAAGCTTTGTTCCATGTGCAAAGAATGATCCTGATTTGATTTTAAAAATTAATCAGTCACTTTTCTTTTCCTTCTTAATCCTTCACCAACATCAAGTCTTGTCATTTTTGATCCCAGCTTCCAGAGCGCATCGTCTGGTTTTAATCAAAAGCATTCTGTAATTAGGTTCCAGCTAATTTAGCTTAAACTATTTAAAAGCAAAAAATAACCTTGCTTCCTGGTAAAACCCAGCTAAGTTTCCAGGGAACTGAACAGGGGCAGCTTTATTTCATAAATATATTGCTGGCAACCAAATCCTTCCCTTAAAATCATGGGGATGTAATTTCTCCTGGGCATTTTGAGGGTGATTTTGTACACGGGAACATAAAGAGAACAAATGAGCACAAGAAGCATCACTGCAGTCATGTTCCGTCTCTCTCCAAAAACCTGGGTCTGGAGCTCTAGAAGGGATGCTGTCAGGGTTGGGATCCTTCAAATCTGACCTACTTTTCCATTTCATCCTTTACCTAAGCAAATGTTTAAATGCTAGATTATTTTTTTATTATTATTATTATTTTTCTTAAAGGAAGAGGAAAACGTCAGCACACCATCTCCGAGGTACAGCTGCAGAAACCAGACCTGATTCGGGGCAACCACAAAAGGACGTGCTTGCAGCCTTCAGCTGTCCCCCTGAGGGACACTGCTCCTTGGCCCAATGTCTGTTTAGGTCACCAGAGCACTGCCAGCAAAACCCTAAACACCCCTTGCTGCTGTTTTGCGTGAGGAAAGTTCATTTTGGGGTCACGGATTCGAGGGTCAGGACTACCCAGTAGTGGAGAGGATTCACCTTGCAGCTCCAGGACTGAATGAGAAATACCACAGACCCAAACTTTGCCCCTCAATACTGGTATAAAGGGCACGCACAGCACTTACATCCTCGGAAAGGGAGGAGGAAGGCATACTGCATGCACATCTCCGTATCCCAAGAGGTGTTCCCCCTGTCCTATCCTTGCTAGGGGAGCATCTGTTTGTCTCCCTTGTCTGGATTAAAACTCTGCTGTTCAGCAGCAGAGCAGGTGCAAATCTCCCAAAACAAATTGGAAAAAAACAAACTCACCAAAATTCCCAAATTCACACCAGCACAGCCCTGAAAGTTGAAAAACATTTTCTCACAGCTGGCTGTGTAATATAGCTAATAAAATAAATGCAAAGCCTAGGAAACATCCCAAACACCATCACTCTCCAAGGCATACTTCATAGAACTCCACATGCACCCACAGCCTGGAACTAGGAGCTGGTGACCCATCAGAGAGAAACAACAGCTCTTTCTCCATTAAAACTGCTACTTGCCTTTTACCCTGCTGGTCTGAACTCTCACGAAAAGCATGGGAGGAAAATTCAGTCTCTCCTCCAGCCAGGGAGAGGTCACACTCACATCATCCTTTCCAGAGGATGCCCCAAGCAGAGGGCTGCAGATGAGGCCAGGCTGAGAGGCAAAGCATCATCTGCTCTGCAGCCCAGGCAAGGTCACAGCAGCAAGGGGGGATGCTCCAGATAAGATCAAAATACTCAGCAGGTTTCACTGGTGAAAGCCTGGCCATGCTAGGCATTACAGACAGTGACCCACTTGAAGGATCTTGTAAAAGGCATCTAATTAGTACATTGAGTCAAGATAAGCATGACACCAGTTCCTGCAACAGGGTTTCAAGAAAATTTTAGGAAATGAGGAACTCTCTACATCCTGCTATTTGGAACCAAAAAAAAAAGAGAAAATGGACTAGGCAACTTTAAATTATTAGAAAGCAAGAACCCACAGATGTCAAAAAGGGAGACTGCCTATAACATCCCTGAGCATCAGCCCCCACTCCTCTTGTTCTCATTGCAGGCAACTCACACATTAACTTTGGTTTCCTTACACTGACTACAGTTTTCCCAACTGATTTTTCAAGCATTGGGACTTAACAAGAAACAGCACTGTAAACTGTCAAGTTTTAATAAAGAACTTTGCTGTATTTAATTTGGATTCTTGTTATCAATGTGAGTAGTTTGCCAGCATGTGCTGAAGTCAGATTATCCATAGCAAAACAGAAGCTTTATTACTCATCATAAAGAGAACTATTTAAAAGAATGGATAATCAACACAAAACAACTGGAGACATTCCTTTCATAATTAACATAATGTCCCTTTTTAACTCATGCTAAACTTTATCTGAATTTCCTTCAGATCTGCAATCAGGCTAAAGCTGTTGCAACAGCCACACTGGTTGCTGACATCCTATTTATAGCTCTGTTGAGAAGGCTGAAATCCATTCCCTCATCCCAGGACTATAGTTTCATGGGGTTTAAAAGTTATTTCATCAAATTGAAACTGGTTAAAAAAAATTCTTTTTTGAGGTTTGGTCAAAGGATTAAATGCAAAAAAAAAAACCCCAACTTTTACTGCTCACTCCAACCTGTTGAGTTCATTCTTCCTCGCAGCGTTGTGCCCTGTAAGACACTCTCAGGGAGGGATGCAGGACTCCCAGTGCAACACCGGCTCTCCCCATCCTAAAATGGGCAGCACTAAACTGTCCTCTCCCCACCAAGGGGTTCCAGGTCTTGCTGCATCCTTCACAAGGAGGAGGACTCCGGTACTCACAGGTAAAGCTGGCTGTGCAGCTTCACAGGCACCCACAAAAGTGGAGCAGAGCCTGGATCCACATAACTAGACAAACCTTGACCAGGACCTCCTCTGCCCTGGGGGACAGTGTTAAAGTGGAAAGCCCCTCATCTCAATCTGTTTCTGAGAGAATTCAGTTAACACACCTGAAGTTAATAGTTAAGCACTCTAAAGCACAGAGAGCCAGCCAGCGTGTCATTCCTACTTACTAAACAACACCCAGCTTTTATCAGGATAAATTAGCTTTCCCATCTGGTTAGAAATTGCCATTTAGAGTTGTCCAAACACCCGCAGGCCATGAAATTGCAGAGAAAATAATTGTCTTTTGTTTTGAAGAACTTAGACCTCCCTTCTTTACTGGAAAGGGAAACACCAGGGGACCCTGCAGAACACAGAGCTGGCAAAGCCCACTAACACAAAAACCCTGGTGAAAGGGTGTTACCAAACACAAGAAACAGCATGAAAAACAAAGGGGAAAAGAATAGAAAAAAAAAATATTAAAACCACAAATAGAACCAAAAGAGCAACTAAAAAGAAAGCAGACACAGCCCAGCACAAGAATCTCAAGTAGCTGCAGTTGGACAGAAGATAGAAAGAGCTTTACTGGAGGATGGGATTATATTGAGTTAGCTCCTCTCAGAGGCATCATTAAGTCAATTAGCAAGGGGTAGGGAAGGCTATATATAGCGCCTGAGGGATTGTCCTGTTTGCTTGTAGTGGGGAGATGAGAGTAGGTAAGGCTTTGTGTGGGGCAGCACTGGGTTATGCACTGAGCTATTCCATAGTCAGTTTAGATCTGCTGAGTATTTCCTATTCATCTTTATAGGTATGTTCTTCCCAAAAGAAATAAATTTTCTTATCTTGCTGAAGGTTATTTTTCTTAGAAAAGAGAAAAATACTGAGTTTTGAGGCCTTAAAAAACCCAAAGGAAGTAGCAGGAGGGAATTCTGCAGCATCTTCTTTCCTTATGTTCTTCTTGTTGAATTTTATCACATCTTGTCCCCCTTTCTCAAACTTTGGCTTTTGGCTATATTTCCTGCTGCTGTTTTCAGAAATACTTGAAGTCCTGCAAGAACATCTCTCAGGTGTAGAAGGAGCTGGGGGCTATGGCAGCTCTCACAGAATCAGTCTGGGAGATGGAAAACAAAGGCTCGAGTTCCTGAAATAACTTATCTGGGAGAAATGACAAGCTCAGGCTGTCTGAGAACATTTTGTAGGCCTGAGGAAGAATGGGAGGCTGAAGAAGAAAATAAAGAAGGTTTCTTTCCCTCCAGGCTGTTGTCAACAAAAGGCAGTGCAGTGACATTGTGCTCCTTTTCTCCAAATCTGCTTTGGCAGAAGCAACTTCTAGAGCAGCTTGATCTTTACAAAGGCCATGTAGTTTATTTCAATGACCTGTATGCACCAGAGCTTCCTGGTGAGGCTGGAGATCTGTAGAGAAGTCCAATGTGTGTGTTTACATATATATTCATACGCATACCTTAGTGGGAGACAGTCCTAGCACTTAAAAGGAATGGTGACTATTGACCATGTCTCCCTGTAGTAGCATATGTGTCACATGGACACATGTGACCAAAGGGCCAAATCCAGTCGTTCTGATCTTAAGCAGGGTGCTCAGCAAGTGTCACTAGAAGGACGGGGTCTGCCTGTTCCTGTATCAGAGGACAGCTATGGGCCAGAAGTGTGATACGGCCATGGAAAGGCAGTCACAGTTATGGACCCTGTCGAGGTGGTATTTTCAGTGGGGATAAAGGAGTGTTTGTACCCCCTGTGCAACTGATGTTGCGTGATGTTATGGCCACTCAAGAATGAGAAAGGTATAATCACAGGGAAGGTGCAGAGAGGAGAGGGAAAGAGTTTATCTGCTTATCTGAGCAAAACCAGACGCGCAAGGGAGCATTACTCCTATCCGAGTGTCCCGAGCGTGCAGACATACTGAAGGCTCAAGTCTCAAGCTCAGTCTCTCCGGACAGGAACAGCAGCTCCCATGTACCTGCTGCTTGGCCAAGAGGCTCAAAAGCAGCCCTTGACTGTCTAAGGTCCTCCCTGGATAGGTACTGTGGTGTGGGAGCTGCCAGCACAGAAAAAAACAGTGAACAAATCAAGGCCTCAATGGGCAAATTTTGGTACTTCCAGCTGGGGAATTTGCCACGTGGTTCTTCTCTATTCCATTTCTCCTGGCTCTCTGGCAGCCAACACCAAGCATTGGCGAGCCTTGTGAAACAGGGGTGGTGGGGTGAGAGTTTGGTGCTGGGGTTTCAGTTCAAACCTGAAATGAGTCTGGCTGAATCAGTTCCTGGCAGGAGGGTGCCCTGGGAGGGTGTTACGATCATCTACCGAAACTTAAGCTATTTTTTGGTTTCTCCCTGAAGATGGATCTGACAGTGCCAGTAGTGTTTAGACTGAAAGCTCAATTGTGTTGTGACAACAGCTTTTTCTGGTGTGATGGAGAGGAGCATATCCCAAAATCTGTTTTGCCTAGGCTTGTGTCTCGGCAGTATTTAATAATGTGGGTGCTCTATAAATAAAGCAAAAGTCTCCCCAAGACATGCTCCACATGAGTGAAAAGGGGGAATAAGAATAAAAATGGAATGATACTTTGCTAAATCAATGAATATTTAATCTTAAAATATTACAGAGGCTTAACCAAAGCGGCTGAGTATATGTGTGTACGCAAGTACTTGATCTGGTCCTGTTGTGTTGAGGAAAAGATTTAAGAGAATCCAGTGTGGGCAGGTAACAGATTGGAGGAGCATGAGAAAGGACTCCTCCAACTGAAGAGCTGGTCTCTCCCACATTCATTATTCACTGGGCCCAGGACCCACAGGAGTCACTTAATTTCCGAAGTAAAAATCATAGTAATTGATGTGAAAAGGTTGATTTTAAATGCCTTATAGGGACGTGCTGATTTAAAGTCAAGTCCATGTCTTTTACAGTGGTATTAATTAAAAAAGATACAGGTCAGGTGATTAAAATGTTTTTCAAAAAATATTTCATACCATGTTTCTTTCCTTTGATGTGGAAACAGGGGACAGCTTCCTTTGTTTTACAATAAAATCTCTATTGCCACAAACAACCATGCCACTAAATGTAAAAAACAATTAAGTCATCAAATGAACAAAAGTAGAACAGCATTCTTTGTGTTTTTAAAATATATATGAGGTTTTTTTGTACAGCTCTTACCGGTAATGAAAGTTATGTGCACGTAACAAAAGGAGGAAATAGGTTCTTTGGAAGAATTTCACAGTTCTCGAGTCAGACATCCAGTGCAAACTTTGCTCTTTGTGGTTCAGTCCAAATAGGAGGACAGCAGAATTTGGGGCCATTTAGTTGTCTTTCATCGAATTCCTTTAGAGCAACTCATTTTGTTGTGAGAAAATCCAGGATCGTATTTAATTTGTAAAAGTAAAACATTTAGATCATGGGGGAAAAAGCATGGACTGAGGACTATTGATAAACGATAAACATTTTTGCAAAACATGTTAAGGGTCATGAGGTTTGCATTTTAATGTGTCACTTCTCCAATATTTAAGCTATTTTCACTATCTTTCATAATCCAAGTGAGGTATAATTCCATTTCACAAATCAAGAGTTCATTCACAATCCCCATTTGTACAAAAAGCCCTTTTACACCTTTTTGGTAAAGAAAGAAGGGCCTGGAAATAGAAGTAATTTGCTGATATGCCATAAAGAATTCAGTGTGAGTAAGAATCAGACCCCTTACCTAAAATGCATCAAAAAGAAAAACCTGCTGGTGTTCCACGATGACAGGAATAATTTTTGCAAATAATGGCCTGATTATATGCACATTTACATCTTAATCTGAGCTTGCAAAAAAAATGTAGCATTCAAAGTGAAAACCAGGACAGGCTAAATATTTTATAAATATTAATTTGTTTTTTGCTTTATTGTGCAATTTGTCATGGTAGATATTTTTAGTCAAACTTCCTCTACATTGCCATCGCACTGCCTTGACATGCCTGGCAACACACACTAGTTATCATCTCCAGTTCTCTGCTGCGTGGCCATACCCAGCAGGGCAGAAGAAGGATTTTATTTTTTTTCCTACCTCTGTTTTTGACATTCTTATTGGGTTTGAGATTGCAAAGAGCAAATAAAAAGATCAGTGTCCGGTTATTGATGGAAGGATTGGGGGGAGAAGTCTGTCACTCAAACGCTTTAAATCAGAGCTGCAAGCTCCAGAGAGAATGATTTCCAAACCACTGGTTTTGATTCGAACACCAGTAGCAGGCTGAGAACTCACACCTTTCCCGCAGGCTGTTTCCAGTGCTGTTTGATGCTGCGGGGCTGGGACGGGCATCGAGAAGTCAGGGTGAGCCCAATTTCTGCCCAGGGATGGTTCATTTAACCAACAGAAAGTCCTTTGCTGGTCGTATCCATTCCCATGCAGTGTAAGGCACTGAAGCCATCCATCCACCTCGCTCCTATGGTATCCAAAACCTCCCCGGGTTCTCCCGGGGGACCACCAGCCTGGGGGATGCTGCAGCACCCGCCCGGGGCTGCTCGGTGCTTTGGGGCCAGCAGCCCGGAGCAGCTGCAGCCGGTCTCTTTCTGATCCGTGTGGAGCTAAATCTGGAACAAGTCCTCGGAGATCAGTGGCGTTTCCCTCGCATAAAGCCACTGTAGGGGAAGGCAGATTATCCCAGAGCAGATGGCACTTTCTGCAGCCGCTGCCGGCTCCTGCACGGGGCGGGTAGGACTGTCTGCACCTTCCCAACCTTTTACTGGGCTCTTCTGCTGGCATTGGCTTCAGCGCCAGGACCCGTGAGACCAGGCTGTCATTTCTTGCTTGTCTAGTTTTCAAGAGCTCATTTTCCTCGTTCATAACCACAGGCCTGGCACCTTGAAACACCTTTTGCTAAAATAAAGTTAGGACTCTTCACAGGAAAATTTAGGATACACAGGGATCAATGCTTTTGGCAATCTCGAGGGCTGAAAACTTCCATTTCATCAAATAAAAGCTTGAAATTGTTCCTCAAGCCATGAAAATCTCTAAGCGTTGCAAGGCTTGTGATTAAATCATGAGATCTATCAGAGCTGGAGAGTGCAGAGCTGCCCTTTTTAGTCTCTCAGCCAAACATGGTCATTGCATCTCATCTCCTATCCCTACCCCTGCTGCTGGCCACACTTGAGCCACATACAGAACTATTTTCTCCTGTTGAGCAGACCCTCCATCAGCAACAAACCACCCTGAAGTGGAGAACCCTGAAGTTCTCCCTCTCCAAGAGGACATGAGCAAAAGAGCCTTGTACTGCCCAAAACCACTATTTGGACAATTCATCTTTTTTTTCCTGCATAAAGGAAAACCTTTCCCGGCTCTGCATGAGCATAAGAGTTTCAAAACTGGCTGTGTTTAAGCAAAATAGAGATGAGAATTATTACTTGTATTGGAGAGTAATTTACAGTCTTGGTCATGTGGTAGGAGCTGTAGGAATGGAGAACAAAAATGCTTCATTTGAAAGTTTTGCCAAGTACATACCAGACATCTAGCTGGTTTGATATTTGATTTTCTTCAGTTGCATTTGCCATAGGTAATAGTGTAGTTGCTGAGGGACAAAAGCTGGGTCTGTAAGAACTTCTGGACAGATCAGAATACGCTCGTTCTTGAAATTCCCCAGACAAAAATTTCTTCTGTGTGGTCAGACACTGTCACGCACTTTTTTGTGAGAAAATCAAAAGAGGGAAGGTGTTCCAAACATTGTTAGATACAATCAAGATTTAGAGACTGCAAATATATTTGCATGTCATTTGTACACTCTTGGTCCCGCTCTAATCAACAGCGTAGCATCTGGACCTGTATTCTTTGGAGGCTTTGAAGAGCAAAGCACTTTTATGTCAAATGAACTTCCCTTTTGCTTCAGTTGCAGAGAGAGAAAGACATCAAAATAACAGCAGGCATAATAAGCAGCTAAATTATACATCATTGTATAGATGCCCTATTCACACTATGCATATGCTTTCCCTTATATGTTTTATAGCTGTGGCATGAAAAGCTCTCTTTGGGGTTATTTTGTGCAGGTAGAGTTTAATTTGGGGGAGAGAGAAATGGAGCAGACATCTGTGCTCCATTACATAGCTTGAGTTTGATTTTGAACAGAGAGCAATCTAGCAGAGGTCTGTGCTCCGCTGTAAAACTGGAGTTTAAATTCAGGGAGAGAGAACAAAGGCCTAAGCAATGTTTTTCCCCCACAACTTCATAACTATTGTGCCAGCTGAGAGGCAACTTTTACCTGTGTTCCTCCAATCCCTGCTCTACCTTGACCATTTATAACCTCAAAGGGAAAGGAGCAGGAATATCTGATATTCTCCTCTGGCATATGTCGTATTTCACAGCGGGTGTTTAATGCCTAGCCATAATATTTTTCTATAACCCAGCATGCCAAGTCAAAATTCCCAGTGCTTTCAATTACTGGACATCTGAGTGAAGAAAATGCTGCTGATAGGATTAAGAGTGGTGAAGGGCAAATGGTGCACGGTGACCCGTGGGGACCTCGGAGCGGCTCCAGGAGCTGATTCCTGCAGCAGGAACAGGACTGTGTGGTCGGTGCTGGGTGGCCGGGGTCCTGCTCCTCGTAGCAGGGTGAGCTGGGCAGCTGTGGCTGCTGATTTCGGCAGGGATGGAGTATCACATGCTGCAGGAGCAGCCTCGTGCCCACATCCTGCCCATCTGGAATGGGTAAGAGCAAGGCCAGAAGCCTGGTGGTGGTAGAAGTCCCATGAATTTCCTAGGGGCAGGGCTGGGTCTCTGATCCTCTGCATTATTTCAAGCAAGATACCGCATCTTCAAGCTGCCACTGAAGGAGACGACCTAAGTTGTCTCTTGTGCTTATACATATAGTGGTATGACCCCCAGGAATCTCATCTGATGGGATAATATGCTGCTGGTTCTGGGAACCATAGCAGGTCTCCAGACGTGAGGGAGCAGCCCAGTCACACAGCATAAATGTCAGGCTGCACCAGTCGCGGTGCACCTTCGGAATGACGTTGTATGTCATGATAGAGATGTGTGAAACACAACCCAGTTATCGCTCATCCAAGATAAATGGCATGATTATAGTTGTCACACAGACCATACGAGAGCTATCAAAAGGCAGCGCAGAACATGGCACACACAGCTAAGTCTCTCTGGCTTCATTTGGACGGGAACCACCTGTGTTGTTTGTGCATCCCAGTGCACAGAGCAAGGTTTCAAGCACAGAGGAAAAAGGATCCTTTAGATGGGCTGAGGCCATCTAACTCCATATTTAAGAATAAGAACTGCCAGTGAACATACCCTGAAACGTTTGCATTGCATAGAAAAGCAGCATTGATGCTCACCTGAGGCAGGAGGGGCAGAGAGCTCTGCCTGGCACCTCGCGCTGTCTGAGGCTATGGAATTTAACAAGTATCATCCCCAAGTATAGTTTGGGTGTTTGGGTTTGCCTTTCACTCAAGATTTACGTGATACCTGGTGTGATGAGTTCCCAAGAGGGTGCAGTGAGGGCTCCAGGATGCAGTACCTGGAGGCAGCAGGAGGGGAGTTGCAGTCCATCTGCTTCATCTTTGTAAGTGTGGAAATGGCAGAGGAAAAGTCAGCAGAGGTGAGAAGCCTCTGCAGCCCTAAGTCCCTTATCTCCAGCCAAAACACTGTCCAAAGAACTTTTTCTTTTAGCCAAAAAGGAAAAAAAAAAGATGTCAATGTCACAGAAATAAAGAAAAAATTAACTCGATGGATAACCCACAATCAATAATAGGATCCAACCAATAATCTCACCTGTTACACAATTTTCAATGGTCACCACGAAACAAAACACCTGAAAATAACACAAGCCCCTGAATAAAACCTGCATTTTGAAAATCACTTGCTCCAGGGGGATGCACAGAACTGGCAGCTGAGGGGCAGCAGAGCTGCCGTGCATCACATCAGCATCTTCTTCCTAAAACTCCCTAGTGCCAAAAAGCTGCTTGGTGCCCTTAGGCAGCTGGATGCCTTAGGAGTTTGACTGTAATTACTGGTCTGAAAGGTGTGTTCAGGAAAGATGTGATTTTAAGAAGTCTGTAAACTTTTCTAATTCCTGTGTTAGGCTGTAAGGCTGCATTAAGTAGCTTGGGCTGTGTGTTACACCTACAGGCACTCCCAGGCTGCTTTTCTAGGGTTCTGTTGCACCTCTTTCTTTAGTTTTCCTCTTACAAAATACAAACTTTTTGTGAGTAACAGTCTGAGGCAGAATAACTCCCCCCTGTTTCATTAGAGAATAAGATGAGCTCATAACCTCACAACAGGGAGAGTTCTGCCCGTCTTTTATCTTTAATATATGGGGCACTTCTTGTTACCACTCTGTGGGTAGAAATATCCTTCCAGAAGCAAAATCTGTATTCCCTGACAATAATATTCAGCAATCAAGAGTCTGACTAGCTCTTAGTGTTTCCAAAATGGATGGCATAATTAAATGATTTAAAGCCTGCTGTAATCAGGAGTGCACAGTCAATGAATATTCAAGCTGCTCTCATTGTTAGGGATGATAAAGAAATGTCTTTGCTTTAGGTGGGTTATTTTTTATTGTCTAAAGAGTCATCCAGAAGATGGTGCCACAGTTCTGCCTGTAAAATGAATGCCAGCCCAGAAGAGTCTTTGCACAGGAAAAAAAATACTTCATAGAAATTTAAGAGCAAACTTATTTTCAAGGACAGTTCAGAGCTCAAAACCTGACATTTAGTCTGTGTTAAGGCTCTTACTGAAAACTAGGGCAATTTATCTTTATTGCTTTTGCTGTGTGTCACTCCAGGCAAGGTCACCCATCCCATCTTCCCGTTCCCTATGAAAAAATGGACAAATCTTTGGGTACTTGTTAAACTGCTCTTTCTGGGTAGCAGCAAGCCATCAGAAACAATAAATAAGATGAGGACAAAATAAGGCTCTCTTTGGATGCTTTATGAGGCTTCAGTGGAAGCAGGAAGTGCAGCATAAATAGAGTATGTAGCTGTTTCTTTCAGTTAAAGAAGGGAGGCATTTCTGAGGCTTTGAGTCACTGTAGAAAATGATGATGTCAAGCCTGCAGATCCTTGTAATCAGATTAAATAATCTGATTTTCATTTCACAAAGCTTTTCACTAGCACAGAAGGAAAAAATGAAAACTGAGATTGGTATGAAGCAAAATCTTTGCTCCTACCAAAAGCAGGCATTTAATTTTTCCTCCCATTACAATTTTCTGTTGTTTGAGGTCTCTTCTCTGTAGCTCAAGCAATTTGTCATCCGATTAGTCTGATGAAGCATAGAGAAGTCATTTGAACTGTAAATTTTCTGCAGGCAAAATAAAATGCAAACAAGAAGAGCTTCCTGTGCCTGCCAAAGTGATGATACTCGGAATACAAATAAGAAAAAGCCATGCTGACAGCATAAGCTATTTTTATATTCTGTCATTGGCTCCCGGGCATGGCAGTTTGAACAGGACCGCATCTGTATTCCCAAACCCAAATAAACCATGTAGTCTTAAGTGAAGTTCGTGTCTTACAGAATAGCTGTTTAATCACAGTGAAAGGATACATTGCAGGAAGGATGAATCATGACGTTGATTCACACTCAAGCTGTACGTTTACTGTTGGGATCAACCCGGACAGAGCAGCTAAGGAGGGGAGGGTTTCCTGCCGCTGACATGAGAAGCACCGTGCCAACGCAGGAGAAGCCAGCAGGGATTTTTGTGCTGGCAGCAGGAGCTGAGGGTACTTCACATCCCAGTTCAGCCCTGGAATTCTTAGAAGCCCACGTCGAGACCTGGCTTGTTGTGGTGGCTGGGCACAGCTGCATGGGCACGATCAGGACATGGGTCCTCTGCCACCCCCCATGGTGACTTTCCAGCTTCCCCAGGGTGGCTGGTTTCATCGCCTTAAGGCTACCTCCAGGGTAAAAGCTTTCACTTGGATAGTCTGATTGTAAAGGGTGTTAAAGGAAAATGGATGAAGAGGTATGCTGGGCTAGGTCTGTCCTTTCCCACAGCCTTAGCATCTCTCAACCTCACCCTCACGTGGCTCCTCTGTGAAAAGCAGCTGTGGCCTCATTCCCTTCTTTGAAACCTAAGGCATTAGGAAAAACAACCTCTTTTTCAGCACTCTTCAGCTGCTGAATTATTGTACAGACATATTTCACGTACTCATTACCTGCTAGGATGCACTTAATGACTTTGGCTAATTGCAATAACATCTTGCTCTTATACACCGTTTGCCATCGGTGGACCTCAGAGCCTTTCAGGAGGTCAGCATTAGCATTAGCAACAGACAAGGTTTCCCACAGAAATCAGAGCTGAAAGGAGAACTAATAGGACTGTAGCTAGCAAATGGACCGTGCAGTCACACTGAGGCCTTGATCCTGCAAGTTGTTCCAAAATAATCCTCTGGAAAATGTTATCAGAGCAATAGGAGACTTTTGTGATGAAAAGGAACTGCTGCTTATGAATTTCTGGAAAGTAATCTTTCTTTCTCTAGATGAGCATCAAAGGGGGACTTCTGCCAAGCCAGGGAGTGTTTTACTATCCAGGCTCTATTAATTCACTGCCATGCAATATTATTTAAGTAACACCATTAACTCTCACCTCCTGAATTAGAAGATGACTCTGATCTCTGCCATGTATCGCTTTGCAAAGCTGGGACCTTGCCTGGGTTTGCACAGACAGCCCCACAGCAATTTGCACTTCAAGAAACCATCCTTCTCTGTCTCAGCAGAGCTGGGGGCCACTTCCCACTGGGGCTGAATTCGGCTGCCATCCAACCCAGGCAAACCCTCCCCAATCAATTAAACTGGGGGTGACAACCAAGCCTATCATCAAATTTAAATTTAGCTCTCCTTTTTATCGGGAAAAGGGGCTGAAGGCTTTGCTTCTCCCCTCGCCCTCCCCGGCGTTTGCTGGGCTGACTGCTCAGCAGCTGCTTGGGCCATGTGGTTTTTTGGCAACTGCGGGACGCTCACTCAAGCGGCGACTTGAGTGGCACCGACGGCCACGCGGCGAAGGGATGATTGATAACCTGATCAGAGCCACGGCTGCGTTTCCACCCACGCTCGCTGCCAGTCCCTTTCAAGAGCGAGACGCCTCGGTGCTGTGCTTTGCTTTTGATGAGCGAGATGAGTCCATCAGGCTTTTTTGCAGCTTTGGACAAGCCTGGCTATGACTTCATCCCAACTTCACTTCTGAGCAGCTGAATGTGTTGTGGGATGCTCCCGGCGTGTCCCAAAGTCAAGAGCTCTCTGGCAAACCGCTTCCCAGCCTGAATGCCTCGGGTGTGAAGCACTATAAAAGCCTTGCCTGGTGAGGATGTGGAAAGGGCAGGAGATGTATCCCATGTCCTCATTTGAGTGATGCAAACCTGTGGACTCTGATGTCAGTGCTCTCCCAGGCCCCAGAAACCTTGCAAAAGCCAGCAGAAGTGGCTAATTCCCATACATTTTGAGAGAATGGTGGGAAAGAAGTTGATCTATCCACTTTTAGTTTATTTTACTTTCTCATCAGAGATTTCTGTGGGAGGAGGTGAGAAGTTGGGAGCTGAGCAGATCCTTGCTGGTGTTGGGGACTGGGAAATCTGGCTAGGAGGTGCCAATGTTGTGGTGACTTAGTCATCAGCACAAGGAAGGCTTACAGGAGAGCTCTGAACTGTAAATCCATTCTCTCTGAAATCCACCTTACTCAGGTTTGGAAGAAAGGAAGAGAAAAATAATACCCAGATTATCAGCAGTGACTTTTGCTTTTTTCATTAGGACTACACCCTGCAGGAGAAAAAAGGGAAGGCAGAGCTAATGTCATGGATAAAATTGAAGCCCAAACCTGATTTTCATGCTCTATTTATTACAGTAGATCAGAGGGTTTGTCTGAGATCCTTGGGAACGTAAAGAACAGTGAGCTTGTTAGAGCAAAGCAGCAGTTGCATATTTTCTCCTGCCTCAACACAAAACTCAGCTGTTTTCTCAGAGTGAACTGGGTCCTTGTTGAAAAACTGACCTCAGGAATCAAGGTCCTTGATGCTGGCTGAGAATTTTACCCCAAATGCCTTATGCACGCACCAGTCAGCTGCAACTGGGCTGGAAACCAACCGCTTTCCCCTGCACTGGAGGATGCATCACCCCGGGGTGCTGCAAGAGGATTTATCTGATGCTCAGGCGGTGCCAGCGCCGGGCTCTCCAGCAGCGAGGACACTGGGGCACAGCTCAGGTCACCTGGAGACCCCCTGGCTGGGTGGGTATGACATAAGCATCTGTGATGCTAGAGCCACGATCGGGCACAGAAGCAGGGGGGCCACTTTGCAGAGCTGCCCACTGTGACAGTGTGGAGGGGAGGCACCCAGCCCCCAGCCACAGCACCCCCTGAGCACCCAGAAACAAGGACGCCTCTTTTTCCCTCTGGACAAGTGATCTCCCCAGTGATGCTATGGTTTTCTGGCTGCTATTTCAGATGCATGGTAAATTACTGGCACAGCGGTTAGGCGTCCGCATCCACTCGTTTTCTCTTCCCAGGATCCAGCTGGGTGCCTTAGAGGCGTTAGAAATCCTCTAAAGTGAAATTAAACCAAAAAACCCAGCTCTGGGTGAGAGAGGGCTGCAGTTTTTAGCCCGAGTTTTGTCTTGCAGGGAAAATGGCTTCACTTAGCAAGTTATCTGTGAGAGCACGCAGGCTGTGTGCCAGTAACGCTATCATCTTGCTATCAGCTGCGTGCTGAATTACTCGCTATTCACTGACCTTTTAGCAGATTATTGGAATTATATTGAATTTCAATGGAATTTGCTGGAGCCTGCACCACTTTCAGGCCTGCTCTCTCTGACCTCTGTTAAATCTCCAAGCTGGCCAGCAGGCATTGCTGGAGCCAAGGCAATGGGAAAACAGTCCTTCTAGCTGGGTGGCTGGCGTGGTGGCTTTCCATGTGTGTGATCCATCAAAAAAGTGGTGCTCTGAATACAAAAGCAGCAAGACTGTCATGCTCAATAGTCAAAAAATTCGTTTTTTTGGTTTTCAGTAGCAGAGGTGCAATTTTTTTCTTGTGGGACACTTCATGCTGAGGTATACACAAATTGGTGTCTGCATTGGGAGTTGGACTAGATGATCTCTATGCTCCCTTTCAACTGTAAAAATTCAGTGAAATTAATTTGCACGGAAGAAGGTTTTAGATTGATATTTCCTTAAATGTACATAACAGAAGGTGAGGAGGAGAGAAAATAATTAGCAGATTCAATCACAGAATTGCTTTCAAACCTCTTCACAGGTATTTGAGAAGGAAAGTACCTAACTGATGGTTAGGGTGATCACAAATGATCTCAGGTTGGTAGAGTTTAAACTGTGGATCTCTAGCTGGAGATGGAGCTGCTTTTCCAACTGGATGGGACCCTTAAAGGAACGCCAAGGAGACCTTTCACTGCAGACAGATCAGCATGTGGAGAAAGCTGAGTCACCATCCCTGGACATGTTTAAGAGTCATTTAGATGTGGTGTGGGGGGATACGGTGTGGGGTGAACTTTGTAGAATAGGGTTGATGGTTGGACACAATGATCCCAAGGGTCTTTTCCAACCAAAATGATACTATGATTCTATAAAGGAACGCAGCTCATGAGCCACAGCAAGGGCCGCTGGAAACTTCTCTCCTGTGCAAGAGTCTTACAGACTTTCTCATGACTTTCTGTCCTATGAAAATTTCTTGAGTGTACTTCAAATGGAACTGAACTGGGATGCAGGGACTTGCTAACAGCAGAGCCTGTTCTCTACTCTTCCCTACCTGCGTAGGCAGCATTAGAAATCAGGATATCGAGGATCTCAACTATTTGTTCATTCATTACAAGGCCTAGGATTTGTAACCCCGGACAACACTTCAGTACCAGTAACAGCCTCACTTCATATCCATTTACTTCTGTGACAACATTTGAGTGCTGAAATACACACTTGCAGCTCCCAAGCCTGTAGTTCATGTGATGGGTGACACATCTAATAATTCAAAATTCATTTTTTACTAAGCTCCCAATAGTGGGAAACTGTATTTGCAAGGTTTCACTGGTGCCCCTGCCTGGGCTATTTTGGGATGCCAGGGAACGGGGTGATTTGAAGTCTCGGCTGGTGCTAAAATCAACAACATTGCCTTTGCCCAAAACTGTATCATTTGTAATCCAGCATGTATGGTAGCTTATGCGGCACGTATGGTAACTATACACTTGTGTGTGAGGCACCGTAGCTACATTTCTAAGCATTACACTAAATAATTGAATGCGTACTAGAACCTTACGAACAACACTTTCAGTGTAGAACAGCTATTTTAAATAGTGACACTCGAAAAAACAAACCAAAACCAATCAGTACTTCTTAAATCAACTGAACTTACTGTTGCAAAGAAAGGGACTGTTTCTAAGCTTCCCCTTTGGCAAGTGTAATCATTTAAATCGCTGCTGCTAAAAATGGCCAGCACCCTTTTTATTTGCAAAAGCGCATAACACCGGTAACTCTGATCGTGGCGGGGCAATAGGAAAATGAAATATGTAAATGTTTAATCCTCGAGCACAACCAATTTAGTTGCGTTTTCCTGCAATTTGCTGAGCTGCCACTGGATGGGGCCGAACGTCTCCTTTTGGGAGAGCCGCGTCCCGGCTTTCCCACGCCGGGTGCTTGGGGCGGCGGGGGGCCGGGGCCCAAGGCTACCCATCCTCCGGTCCTTTGCATCCATCACCACATCTGGCTCTGGCATGCTTTTCCATATCTCACTGTGCTTGCTTTGCCTCTTCCTGCACTCATGGTTGCACTAAAACTGCTCTCTGAACCCCAAGAGTAAAGAGAGTGGCACCAATCCTGCAACTAATGGCAAAGAGCTGGTATGAAACATCTGGTGGGTTTGGACAGGTCAAAATGAAGACCTGACTTCCCTGGAGAAGCCAGGGCATTTAATTTTCCTAACTTTGCTTGCTAAGCTGTGGCTAATTATGTGTCTAAACGCTTCTCTCAAAAGTCTGGCCAACAGATCAATGGAAGTTATTTTCCCCTCTATATGCACCTGGTATAAATCATCCAGTTTGGGGTCGTCTAGTTGAAAAGAGATGTGGAAAAAGATAAGAAGAACTCCTGAATGGCCTTGGAAAGACACACATTCGGGGAGTAGGGCTCCACTTCTGCCCTTGTTATTCCCAGCAGAGCCATAGTTTCCCCACCTTGAGTTGAGGTTTGAGGTGACCCCCTTTGGGCTGCCTTCCTGCCACTCCAGTACCAACTCGCAAGTAACAGGAAGGCTGGGGGGTATTTTCTCAATTCAGAAACAGTTTGAGTTTTTTCAATCCTTTGTTTTATGCTGAAGGAGATGACCAGGCTGCAGAAAAGGTATACGGCACTTGGCAGTAGCTCTGTCTGAGCTGGTGGCCAAGTCTTGGTCTCACACATCTTCAATAAAATGCCAGTATTTCAGTACATGTACTCTAACCTAGAGTCTCCTTGCCTGAACTAGCAACTATGGGGAAGTCGTATGATATGTTAATGAAGAATAATCATCTGAGGACTTGAAGGAGAAAAGAAATTAGTCCAGTGTCTATGCACAGGTGGGGAGTATATGTGTTGGGAAAGGGACTGATTTTGCATGCTATTTTAATATTTCCAGCTCAGGAGTTACCATGCTAAGCACCATTCATGGTCTAATTGAGGGTGAGGGCTTCAAACTTCACACTGATTACTTGGCATCACTTGTGGAGCTCACCACCCAACTGGGCCAACGTTGCTGTCTTAATACTTCACTGTCTGTAAAGAAACTCCCTTATATTGTGCAAACATGCCGTATGCTGGCAGGCAAAGGAGTGGTGCTAAATTGCATCAACTCTGAATATGAGCTTAAACATAGAGCTCTTTTTAGAACACCAGAACCATCTTTGTGTGATTGAACACCGAGAAAGTAGCTCATTGCCAGCCCATGGGAAGAATGAGGCTGGGCCAAGGGACCACAACCTGGTAGGGATGAGCCTTTTCCTCCCTTACACGATCACAGCTACTTGTAGGCAAGCACTTCTAATTGCTTCCATCAGAATTTATTACCTTGAACTACTCAATAGTGAATCACACTGAAGTCTCCAAGGATCTGGAGAGAAGAGGTATTAAAGAGGTTGTCATCTCTGTCAGTCAAATACAATAGCTGATTTGTAAACCAAGAGAAGTGTGGCAGGTTTAAGATACTTGGACATCCGCAAATTGCTTGCTGATGGTGTCCCCAGGGGAGATTATTGGTTATGATAGTTATGAAAATACTTGTGTGAAAATTGGTGATGATTTCAAAAAGTTGGATAACGGTGAGAAAGCAGCATCTTTTTAGCATAACATCAGGCTAAAGAGACGGTAAAGGGGCTGTTCCTCAGAGAGTGGCCCAGGATTGAGCCTGTTTCATGTATTAACAGCCTTTGCAAGCAGCGTGTGCTAATGAAGTTTAGCAAGGAAAGCACGCTGGAGGCATTCTCACCACACAGAAGATCTGACCATTGGGGAATAAATATAGGAAGTAATTTAGTAGAATCAAAGCACCAGGTAGTGCACTTAATGAGCACGTCTGCTCTAAGTTGAGGGCATATTATTTGGAAATGACTGCTCTCCATGTGTCTGTTGCTACCAGGCTGAGACACGTGCAGTATGGATCAGGGAAATGGGATCCAAAGATACAGCAGCAGAGAACTTGTTCTAATGCTAACATGGAGCAGGAAGGATGCAGGGAGCCCAAGAGCAAGGAGGGATGGTGCTACCAGCAGAACTGGAGAAGCTCTTATCAGTGCAACACAGCACCCAGCAGTCCATATTCATTTCATCCCCAGAGGGCTCCCCCTTTGAAAGAAAGAATTTTTTTTTTTCTGTTTCCTCTTTCAAAATTCCTTCAGAAACAAGTAATTTTCCTAGATATTTTATATATGTAGCAATTTGCTTGGTACCATTTCTGAGGCTGACTTGGTAATTAAGATATTTTGAAAGGTAACTGTTCTTGACCACATTCTTCCAGGGAATGGCCACTGAATGCCTGGTCATTGAATGGAGCCCAAGTCTTTGACTAGGTTATATAGTGCTTTGGGGACAACACAGCAAGACTGAGAGTGCGTCTGCAAGGGGGTGAGATTTTAGTAAGAGCAAATCTCAGCCACCTTCATAGCACCTTCATCAAGGGGAAGTTAAGGGCTTCCAGAGTGTTTAATGAAAAAGGCTATAATACGATCCCTATCTTAACTAAATATAAGTAGAAACCTACAAAAATTATATCAACTTCATAGAAGCTTCTGTGAGCCTCTCTGCAGCCTTGTCATCAACTCTGCTAGTGCTGGTGGGCTCCCTTAGTTGCCTGCAAACACTTTTCCTCCTTCAAAATGTTCCTAAAATGCCTATTGGTTCCTACATCTCATAAAGCTCAAGAAATTTCAGACATAAACACACACTAGTAGGATTGGAAAGCAAAAGAAGAGCATCAAGCTTGGCTCTTTCTCTAAGTGCCAAGGGCAAGGGTAGGGTACAGCTCTTGGGGTAGACTCTGTGCTCCTCCTCCTTCCAGGAAGCCAACACAGAGCTGCAGAAGACCTTTGTTGCCAACGAGAAGGATGCGTCATTTTGTTGGGTGCCCTCTAAGGCCAGAAAATGTCAGCACAAGGGAGTAGGTTCCCAAGTGCTTGGCTTGGTGTGCAACTTGTCTTTAGAAGACCTGGCACCATGCTCAAGGAGATATTAGTTTTGGCTGGTGCCACTAGAGCTTGCTCTTGCCTTTACCAAGCTACGGGCAGGGCGTAATGCCAACCATCACAGAGCAGCTCTTCGTGGCAAATCCCAGTTAGGGGTTCACCATCAGCTGGACATGAGCCATGCTGATTATGTGAATATTGAAGCATGTATTTTGAGGTACACTTGAAATAATATAACTGTCGGATATTTGGTGAGTACCCTGATACCTACAATAATACCCCATTGATATCAACAGCAGTTGAGCATAAAATAGCAGTGGGATATTTTTAGAACTTTCTACACAAATACCATTCAAATATCTGCACACAGTCCAACTATTCCTAGTAATGTTGTGGTGAGTTCAACAAAATGGGATGTTGCTGCACTAATGTAATGACACTTTGCACAAAATTTCCTGCCCCCAATCTAGGAACCTGGGCCCTGAAAATTTGCTTCAGCTTGGCCACGCTTTCAGGGCTTTAAGAGATTCATAGAGGAATGTTTTTGGGTTTCTTTCTGACCAGTTTAATGAAGCATCACTAAAAAATCAAGGGAACATGAGCACATACCTGGTTTAAGCACTGCTTGAGCTTGGTTAATCAATAGTATGCTTACAAAAATACCAACAGCGTGACCTATTTCCCCACTGCTTTTTGATTTGTGTTTTCTCCTGCTCCCTGGTCGGTCAGGAACCACCTCTTGACACCTGTCAGCTCTTTGGAGTAGGTACATTTTTACACTCTGTGTTTGAGAGTATAGTGCAGTGAGATCCTATCTGTTCTCAGAGAACAAAAAATATACCTTTTTGCATGGAAACCTGCCAAAATTTCCTAGAAAACTCTCTTATCCAGGGCAGGTTCATGCTTCAGTTCAGAGGAAGCAGCTTGGTTTCAAGACAGTGTGTTTAATTTGCCCCTGTTGAGTGAGTGCATGCTCTTGTGCCTTTTGCCAGGGATACTGCCCAAGACAGGGATGTGGGAACAGCTTCATATCAGAGCACTGCAAGGTTTGCCCTGACCATGTATCCAGGAAAGCCAGTTCTCCACTTCTTCTGAGCTTCTTGTAGGAGATTGCCATCTTCATGGAAAGCATTGCTGCCAAAAACGTTCTCATGCCTGCTTCACACAAAACTCATGCTAAAATCCCTTTAAAAAGACCTGTCCATAGCTGTTACAGAGATAGGAGGAACAGGAGACTTCTGAAGGCTTTTATGTGATTTCTCTCTCTGAAGTGAAGCAAAATTTGAAACAACGGGAAAAATCTTTAACCATAAGGAGACTGCACTGTTTTTAAACACACTGGTTTGTTAGTGGGAAGAAGGAAGTCTGAAGGTTAGGGGGGTCTCTCCATCTTACATCTGAAAACTAATTATTTTTTTTGCTTACCAGAAAGAAAATGTAATAGGAAGGATCAAAAAATTCAGTTTTGGTTCAACCATGCCCTCTGCTGCTACGGGGCTGAAACAGGGTCCCGAATAATTCAGAGTAACAGCATGCAGCATCTGATCTGAAAGCCCTGCTTTGGCTTAGGGGTTTGGAAAGCTAATTAAAACCCTTTTTGCTTAGAAGACTTTTCTGGCTCTCTTCCTCTCTCTTCCTCTCTCTTTCCTCCATCTAATAAGTGATGATCCTTCATTAGATCAACATTATGCAAGAGGTATTACTTGAGTACCTTGCTCAGCCTGAGAGCAACTGCTGCAGCCATCAATACTGGCAAAGAGACTAATCCAAGCCATGATGTATTAGTGAGGGGCCATCAGAGGAATGCTTGCATAATTTATTTAAAGAAGTGCAGGAGAGCAGCTGGGAAGGAGAGGGAAAAGAACTGCCAAGGCCCGATCAGAAAGACATCTTCATCTGGAAGAGGTCCTCTGCTCAGACAGTGCTTACAAACGTTCAACCAAACCAAAATGCTTTGGACTTTGTTTGCTGCAGAAACCCATTTACTCCTCTCAGAGCACAACTTGTTTGTGGAATTTTCATTTATTTTATTTTTCATGCATTTATTGGGGATCAACAAGCATCAGTGGGGAGTTTCACAGGGAAATAGCTGTTACCCAATATCCCATATTCAGGCACGATTGGGCTGTGTAACACTGCAGAGCAATATATAATGTTACAAAAGCCTGCATGGCAGGGGAAGGAGGGACTCCACTTTTGACCTGCAAATTCTCTGCCTCTTTGGCTCTTTGTATCCCAAGGCTCTCTGAACACTTGGTTCTTCATAAGGTGTCGTCACTCTCCCGAGCTGTTTAACTCGTTGTTCTTGACAGATCTCAACACCAGCAAATTTTCTTAAGAAACATGGCAGTACAGAGAGAAGACAACTCAGATATATGGAAATACCACCCCTAAAACCTGCAGGGATTTAGGAAGACAAATGGATAGACACTCATGGTGTTACAATGAGCCCCAACCATATGAGCTGTGACATGTGAAAGACAGCTGAAGGGAAAATTGGGAAGACACATTAAAAATACTCTGAAAAATGAAGAGGATGTCTAGATAGTTTGGAAAGGGGAAAAAAAATAAAAAAGGAAATATATGGTAATAAAAGATGGAAGAGAGAAGCCGTTTGCTCACTGCTGGTGACACCTCTGCGCTGTGTGAGACGACTGAGACATGTTTCCCCAGCCCACGTGATGCTCGGGCACTCGGCACTTTCACAAGCTGACGGCCAAGGGTGCAGATCAGGGCAGGAGTTTATGTAATGCAGGAACACACAGCACCGATTTTCAAACCTAAGGGGACTTTGGCACCTGTCACCAGCGTCTAGGAGAAACCTGCCCCCCCTAACTGGATGGTTGGACTTGACGTGACACGGATGTGACAGCTTCACGTGTGAAATAGCACCGGCTTGGCTGAATCTTTGAAAGGCTGATACAATGGGGGCAGCTTGCATCGTATCTGAGCAGAAAAGGAGAAAAGATCCTTGTGTCTTTAAGTCATCTCAGTATTTTACACTTAACAAACACCTTAGAAGGTTCCTGCTCTCACACGTTGCAGTTTGTGTCAAGGAAATGCCTTTAGGAGAAGGACAGATCAAACCTGACAAGAGGTGGAGAGCTCTTTTTCTAGCCATGATTTAGCAGTATAGAAAGGCTGCTGGAGCCCAGGGTGTGTTAAGCGGTGCAGGGGAGGGTTTTAGCTCATGAAAATTGTGGGTTTCATCAGAGAGCAGTTACGGAGAGATGTGAATGAAGTCAGAAGCCGTCTGGTGTTAGGCGGGATCCAGGCTGCACCATCCCTTGTCCCTGCACACACACAGACACACACACAGACACTGCCAGCACCGCTGTGAGATTAGCTCCAGCCCCCCCTCCTCTCTCCTTCGGGAGGAGACAGCCCATCTCTGCAAAATTAATAGGGAATCAGGGTGGGAGCGGGTGGTGTTTTCCCTAGAAGCAGCAGAGAAGAGGGGAAAACAATAATGAAAAGCTCTAATGAATTGCACCTCTTTCTCCTACACAGCTGGTTAGGTGCAGACTCGGTGGCAGCGATACGCTTCCCGTGGCCAGCAGACAGGTCTGGGTGTCCAGAGCTGCAGGAGACAGCTACTGGTCCTGTTGCTGCTGCTGCTGGCAGGGACCAGCCCCTGCTGAAACCCAGCAAAGAGAAAGCACCGGCAGAAATGGGAGCACAGCAAGAGTGGGCAGGAGACCCTCTCTGGGCAAGCAAAGGCTTCTTGTAAAAGGATGCTGGTTTTGATCATCTTTGTGTGGTGGGTGCTGGTGCTGAGCTGCAGGGGAAGAGCTGCGGGGAGGGTGAGCAGAGCACTGGGCACATCCGTGAGGCTGGGGACAGTCAGCTGAGGTCACAGGCCTCTTGCTGGATTCCAGATAACATTTTCCCGTATAAAGCTGAATGCTTCCTGCCTTCCCAGTGTGGAGGACATTTGTCTCAGCCAACATTAGGCAGCAGGAGCTGTGCCTGGGGCCTCCCTGGGGTCTAAAGTCAGTGTAGAAATGCAGGCTCTGGGATGCTTTATGCAAAATCCACCACAGAGGTTGGCTCAGACACAGCCCAGACTCCAGGCACTGTGTTCCCCCGACCTGCTCAGGGAGCTGAGGCTTCCTTCAGGAGGCAGAATTGGGCCAGGGGAATCTGTATCCTTGCACAAGCTGTTTCTAAAGTCTGTAAAGCGAAGGGAGATGTGATGATGCTGCAGGGTGCTGGGGCACAGTGCTCGTGAGGATGCCCACAAGAAGGACTGTGCACAGAAACCTGCCACACAGTCACCTCCTGCATCATCCTGGAGGCTACAGAGGGCAAACAGGCCATGCACGGGCCTCTCCTCAGACTTGTTCTATGCCCTATTTTTTCCACAGTCTGTGAAAGAGTCAAGATGGTCTGCGATGCCTATAGAAAAATTATGCAGTCCTTTCGCAAGTCTGCAGGTGAAAATGAGCCGATTTCATCTGAAAGCCTAAGAGCCTGGGAGCAACCTCAGCCTGTGCTAAGGCTCATGCTAATGGGTGGCTCACCCACATTTGCAAGCTGAGAGAGCCAATATTAGCAGCCTCTCAGAAAAGCAGAATACAGCAGATGCCTTGTACTCTGCAGGAGAAGACGAAATGTCTTCCAGAGGCTGATTTTCACCACCCAGCTCTGGCCAAGTTTGCATCTTCCTGGGAGATAGAATTTGGGTCCCTGAAAGGGACAGGCATGAGGCTGCTGTTGTGGTGATGCTCTCGGGCTATTGCACAGTCTGCATCTCCTCGCTGGTGGCCACCACATCCCCAAAACCACTGGTTCTGGCTGCTTATCATCTCTGCCTTAATCACCCTGTGACATTAGAGGCATTATTAATATCCATGCACCCAGATGGCTCCCAGCCGCTGTCCCCGGCTCCCCATCAAAGCAGCTTGCTCAGACCAACTGCCTGCACTGGTTATTATCTCGGACACACCAGAGAACCAGGAACAGACACTTTCCAGCAGCAAACATGCAAGCCGCAGGCTGCTAAGTCCATGCAAGCCCTGTCTTTACTGGCAATAATCTTTGGATGGGACTTTGAATATGAAAATTACGGAAAAACAGGGATTTTTATTCCAGAATCACATTTTGCATCTGATTGAGACTCTCTGTGATCTGATTTTTACTTTATTTACTTATCTGGAAGAGAAAAGCAAGGGAGGAGGGTGTTTGAGGCTGGGTAGCATGGCACGACATCCAGGCTGAGGGACACTGCTCTGCATCCTTGCCCTGTGCCCAGCAGGCAGCCTGTCTCCCAGATGAGATGCCTGTCTGATGGACCACGTGCCTTTCTGTCTATTCAAGGCAATACAGCAAGTCTCACAGCAGGGCAAATCTGAGCAGATGGGGAGTCTTACATCATCTGAAACTCAGGAGAAATATAAGGTTAGCTGTGCCTTATAACAGGCAAACTGCATTCTCTTTAATCTTCTAGGTAGCACTTGTGAACAAGATGCTTTGGCAACACACTGGATTCAAATGGAAACCCCTTTGTTCTCACACTTAACTTTGTGAAATATTTGGCCTCAGTTTCTGCTTAGATGTACAGTTTGCAAGCTATTTTATCAGTAGATGTATTTATTTTGTCAGAGCAACTCCTTGAGTATAGATACAGTCAAATCGCTTGTAAAAATTGTGAAGCAGAGCTCTGCCCTCCAAAGATGCAACCGACTTGCTGGGTCTTTTTAGTTAGGTACTTCTTTTTTTCTGAATCACCAAGTGTCCTAGCTTTCAGAAACGTTTTTACATCTTCCTTTATGGGTTTCAGGACTTCATAGTTAAAGTATCTGATCCCACATTTTAAGTTCTACTACTCACACAGCTATTAATGCTGCAGTTAACATCTGAACTACCTTCATGTTGCTCTGGTGGTTTCCTGTCTCTTTTTGCCATGCTTCAAAACCAGCAGCAGCTGCACTGCTGTAAGCCTGCAGATAGCAGGATATTTTCCTAATTAGCAGTTAACATCTCCCCTCCCTGTCTTTTTGCTTTGGATCGATTTGTTCACTGGTTTTATCTGTACAGTTAATTATCTTATGAGCTCTTATGATAATTGAGGTCCACATTCTGACAGCATTTCTTGGCGATGCTGAAGATAAGAACACAAGTGCACGTGATGCTCAGTGGATGAAGCCCATCTTCTTGCCATCCCTGTCACTGCTGTCCCCACTGCAATTGCCAGCACTGGCCTGGGCTGTGCAAGGATAGGTACATGCAGGTGGATTTGCTGATCTACCCAAAGCAGAATCAAGTGCACCGTATCAAAACTTCACACCATTTTCTTGGGCTTTGGAAATATGAAAGCTCTTCAGGGCAGGGGGGTTAAGGAAAAAGGAAAAAGCCACCATTGCAGAAGATGTTAACATGGCTGAAAATAATAACATGCTTCAAAAATTAGATTTTTTTAAAGTAGTCTTTAGTTTTAAAACATATTCAAGGAAGAGGGATCATCTCTTTTGGAAAGAACCACGATTTACATACCCAGAACCGTGTACATTGGAAAAAATGTCAAGAAAACATGGGAAAATATGCAATGCACAAAAACCTCTCATATTTTTTTAAATATTTGTGTTTAGACACTATACTTATGTAAATAACTTGCCTCCAGATTTTCATTTCTATAACCTAGTCACAAAGCACATTGCAAAAAAGGGGGACATTAGAGACTTTAGATACAGGTTCTTTGTGCTTTTTTTTTTTCCCCGCAGATCAAACCGCTCTGACCTGGACGCGCACATTCGAGATAACAAGCCCATCAGGGAGGAGGCTCTGTCCCCATTAGGGACCAGCAGATGCTTAGAGGAGGAGGCAGGCAGCCTGGCAGCACTGCTGGGGGGGTGATGGGGTGTGTGGGCAGGCGGCTCACAGCCCTGCCCACAGGGCAGCTCACACCTCCCTCCTCTCCCACCCCAGCACACCTCCGAGCTAGGACCTTGAGGATATTCCAGCAGTGCTGAGGAGCGTGAAAAATATTTCCCAGACTTGTTCACAGACAACAAAATTGCAAGCACTCCTCTCCCAAACTTTGTTAAGAAGTTTCTTAAAGTCTCTGTCTGCGGCATTCCATCATTAGATCTAATTAACGAGTGTGGTGCAGACAGGGGCAACCGCTCAAAACCGATCAAAGCAGTTCGTTTTTTCTGTTGCAAACAGCCACAATCTCCAGAGCTCCCCCATGTCGTTCTGTCTTTATTAAATAGGCAGAGCCTTGGCTGCTGAGATATGATAAATCAAGGGCCAAGATGTGGGCTGAGGTGCAAGTGTGTGTCTCCTCCAAATATTCAATGAACCACCAATGTAATGAAAAGAGGGTTGATAATTATAGAAACTTTGTACATTAACTGGCAGAACATTAACAGCAAAGAACAACATACAAGCCTATATTCCCTCTGTCCAGGAAGGTAAATTGCATTTTCAAGTTATGACAGACTTGACATTTGTTATTATCTATTATTATATTATTTATCGCCTTTAAAGTATCATTTGGAAGCCTCGGCTGTGGTCAGAGTCTGACCGTGCTCTGAAAAGGTTATATTTTAAGTCCCTGACATTCAAGATAATATTTCCTGCTGCCTCAGTTCTGCCAGCTTTAGCAGAAGTTAAGTTAATTGGGAAAACGTCCATCTGAGTGTATGGAAGAGTGTGAAATGCAAATATGAAAGATTCCAGGTATGTATTAGGCAGCATGGCCTAATAAACATCTCAAGCACTTGCAGAAGGCCTCCCTGAAAGGTGTCCAGGGTCCTCCCCACACCGCAGGTGAGGAGTGGGGGCAGAAGGGTGTGCGTTTCTCTGCTGGGCACCACGGTCTCCTCTGATGGCCTGTGTACAAGCCAGCAGGCACAGGGAGAAGGCTGGCTGAGGGCTGGAACAAAATGAGGTCCCACCTGTACCCCCGTGTCACCTAGTACTCCCTCCCTGCCTCTGTCAGGTCCCCTTGCTCTGCCTTTCCGCAGCTCCCTGCCTGCAAGCACCTCTCTGTGTGCCGGACCAGAGGTCTCCAACCAATTACTCCCTATCACCATGTGCCACCATAATTAACAAATGTGATTATGAAGTGCAGACGTGCTGGTGTTGCACCTTGTCACTATGGCAGCATTTTCTTTTCTCACTTGGCGTTATGAGCTAATAATTAAAGCTTTATAGTTTTAGCAGCTTCATGTAATTTAGGGCCAATTTATTGTGGCATTCCCTAATGTTCGCTTCATCCTCATGGTACCCAACCCAGGCTGCTGCCACACCAATCAGTAGTGATTTTGTTCTTAATTGCTGCATCTTAAAATGACAATTTGGTTTAAAATCATATTGTATAAAAACAAACTTGCCTTGCACATATCTTTCAGGCTGATAGGAATGGATGAACTAGAACTCTATTCTCCTAATTTCCAGTTTTACAGGTTTTTGTAGGTTCTTTTCATAGAACCATAGAACAGCCTACATTGGAAGGCACCTCGAAAGATCATCTGGTCCAACCTTAATGCCAATCATAAGACAAAGAGCTCCCATCCTGTCACAATATTTTGCTTTGCAGACACCCCAGAGATGTAGAAGTGGCTTAAATAATTATTTACAGAAATAAATAATCACTCCTTTCTGTAAGTTTTCCAGATCCAGCCAGGACTGTGTGTGCTGGACATTTGGTCTGGCACAATAAGGCCATTTTTGTCACTTTCAGGAGAAAAAGAGAAAAATGTTGCAGTAATAGCCATTTCTGAGGAAAAAAAAAGCAGCCCTGATGGCCCAAGGGGGCTGCTGTGGATCAGTCACTTGGCCCTAGCCTGCACTCTGTCTTCTTGTCATCTGCGATACCCTTCTCCCCTCAGGTTGCAGTCCAGACAAGGGGCTTTTTTATTTCCTGCAGTCTAATTAAAACAACTGACAAAGCACCAAGCAGGACCTTGTGGTCCTTAACCTGAAGTTAATTACACATTGCCCCAGAGAGCAGCTCAGCCTCCCTCCTGGCAAACATTTGCAATCAAACACTACAACCAGCCACTCTGCAGCCAGGTCTGGGCATCTGGACATCACAGCCACTTGTTGGAGCAGCTCATCCAGCCCCAGCCTGCCCTGGTCTAGTCCTGTTCAGTTCCAAGCTAAGCCCAGGTTGCCTGTGAGGTGTCATGTAGCTTCATGTGTGGAGAGTTAGGGGAAAAGGTCCCTTCTCCTGCAAGTGTGTCCTTTTGAAAACCCAAGATGAACCAAAATGCTCGTACTCTTCCCAGTTTTAAATCAAGCCATCAGCATCTGGCTCATTTTATGGAAGCACCATGAGGATTAGTGAAAGCCTCCATTTATTCTCATTACGTCAGTAAGGCACCTCATCCGTGCTCTTTGCTAATAGCTCCTGCAATCATCCCAGGATGAGCTCCTTGATTGGGACAAGATGGGGTTTGTGGGTGTACACCCGGGAGTTGGGGGGGTGTTCCACATCCTGTGGGGTAGGGAGAGAGTCTTCATCAGCAAAGTTAATCATGTCTTGCTGACACAGAATCATAGAATTGCCTAGATTGGAAGGGACCTCATGCAAAATAACTTGTGTAGTACCATGTAAAATCCAGTCTGATCTTGTGGATAAGCATAGCTGCAACAACAGTGTGAATTTAGCCAGTGTAGTAGGCTGTTTTTTGTTTGGATGGGTTCTTTCCCCCATTTCTATCTTATTTTGTCAGTAATGGGGGTTTTGGCCATTTTTGTCATGCCTCACGGTCATGATGATGCTGGGCTCAAATCGAGGAGGCTGTTCCTCACTGCTACTCTCCCACCACCATTGACCAAGGTTCCCCCACCTGAGAAAGACACATGGACAGAAAGAGAACATCCTGTGTGGCTTATCTGTGTTACTAGTGCATTTAATACACTGGATTTTAGACAAAACCAATCTGGCTTAACCTTCATCTCCATTTGTCAGGACTCCAATTCTTTCATGTGAAAAAGTAATGATATCTGGGTCAGGTGAGGCTCCTGGGCTGTGCGGCTCAGAGGACAGGAGCTGGTGCTTGTGGACCTAGGGGCTCACCCAGGACTGGGACCGCTACGTTGCTCTCTCCAGGGACCTGCAATGGCAATCTTTGGGGGCCATCTGAGCAGTCACCTAAACCACCTTCCACAGGGAAGGCAGCAAATTCAGGCTCCAGTTGTCTTTGATGGTACTGCCAAACCCCACTCCATGACAGCATCATGACTAAGGACTCAATCCTACATAAAACTGTTACAGTGCAACTCAACCCGTCACTCCGCTCTATTTCCTCCAGAAATCCACTCCAAAAAGAAGCACACAGTCCATCAACTTGGTCTTCACAGCTCTCCTCTCCTCCTCAGAAGAAGACAAAAAGCCAATAAAATCCATCATGACCTTTTGGACGTACTCAGATTTGCTGAGTTTTGGAGGGCAACTGGAACTGGGAGGGGAGATGGGATGGAGCAGGGCTCTGATGGGTGCAGGACAAGACTCACTTCACAGGCTGTCTCGGCACAGCCACCACTTGCACCCAGGTTGTGGTACCAGCTGCATGCTCCCATCAGAAGACACTGCCTAATTCTTGGTCTACTTTTTTCATTTGAGACTGTTAGTCCTTTGTTCTCAGCTAACGTTTTAAATACTGTGTTTTGCAGGGGCTTTTTATGAAATTCCTTCAGTGACCTACTTTGAGTTTAAAATAACCTTATTAGTAACACAGTAATGGTCGTTAGCCTTCCTACATACAATTTGTTTTCAAGGCATTGCTCCAACTTCAGGTAATCTTCACAGTGGTTGTGAGAGGCAGGTGCTCACTGCAGTATTGTGCAACAATTCTATTGAAAAAAGAGATGATGCAACAAAAATTGGTTGATTCTTAGTCGTGTTTTCCACCTGATTTTTTTAAAAAGTCTAATACTAAATGCTGCTGGTAAAGTGAGGTCATTAAGGGACAAGGAGGTAATGGCCATCCAACATTTACCCAAGAGAAACTTTCATGTATGAGTAGATAAAATCAAGACAAAGCATCTGCTCGGTCTTTACTGACACTGAGACCATTCTCTGCCTTTCAATCTGTCAGAGGCTCTTTTGGGTAATTTGACATAATGAAGCAAGCAAGAACAAGCTGCGAGCCCAGGAGAGCATTTCCAAACTCCCACTGGCTCCAAAAGGATTTGAGAATGTGGCTAAGTGCTGAACAGGTGAAAAAATTGAGTGTTGTCCTTTGTCTACTTGCTCATTCCAAGGTCCCTCGCTAAGTCCTAGGCTAAACCATATCCCTTGTTTATGGGATGTACTTGGATCCATTGACATAAACTTCCCTGGACACCTCTCAGCTGAACACCAGGCCTTGCCAGACTCCATGTTTTTTTGGAAAGAAGGTTTCAAAAAAACATCCAGAGGAAAGCAACTGCTGTATTTTCCTACTCTTCAATCACTGCAGTTAGGTCTGAGTAATTCCCTGAGCAGCCAAAAATCCCTTTGCTGCTCAGTTTCTGGATGATGGTAAAGCATTTGATATACTACCAATAAGTTCTAGCCTAGAGACAGGATTGAATGTCAAACCGACTGGGATTCTGTTCATATGAATAGACATCATATTGGTGCATTTTAAACAGCAGCAGGACTGGAGCCTCACGGAGGAGTACTTAAATGGGAAAGAAGTGAGAGGAAGAGCTCCCCTGGGCTTGGTGTTGGTTAACTGGGCTCTCCACTTTGAAGCAACAAGTCATCTATTAACCCAAAAGAGGGTTTTTTTATGCCTCTGTTGCAAAGAAAGAAATCTTAGTTTTGTATATTTTCTGTATGCCCTGCCTCAGGGCATGGGCTGATCTTAAGAAAGATTTAAAACTGGGGGAGCTCGTCATTCCAAATTTAAGTTAAGGTATTGACACACTCCCACAGCTGTGAGCCGGCTTTCCTCCGTGCCTCTATTTCATTTGAATTCCCTGGAGGTGAAACTTGGATAAGAAAGAATATGGTTTATGATTCACTGCTGTGTGGGGGGGGAGGAGAAAATACTGATGGGAAGGGCCCTGCACAGCAATGTGCAGCTTCTCTCTGCGCCAGCGAGAACATGGGGCTCCTGGGAGCGTCTACATGAACCAACTGTGACAGAGAGGCCAGACCAACCTTCTCCCATTTGCTCAGCAGAGACTCCATAACGTCTCCTTACTAAGAAAAAATCATTATTACATCTTAAAACCCTTCTTGGGGAAGTCAGTATAACATGGGAGCAGCCAGTATTTGCTACAAACACAGATGCATTTGGGATTTTCCTACCTTTTACTTGATCAGTTCATATCACTTTAATCCTTCTAGTCTCCCTCTGGTCATTTGCTACCAGCCACTGTGAGAGATGGACCTCAGTAGGACTCTTATTTCATTTATTCCTTATTTTATTTATTCCTCCCCACACTTATGGGGAAGGAAATTGATGGACAAAGTGATTTCAATTTTGTAATGCCAGGAAGTTCTCCATCTCATGATGTTTTCCAAGTTTTTATCCAAATGATAACATTGTTGGCTTGTCAAACTGAATACAGAAATCCATTCAGAGCAACTGAGTTAATCATTTCTTCACTTAAAAAAATCCTTTTGAAAAGATCTTTGCATGGAGAAGGCTGAGGTGAAAATTTACATGGACTTGAAGAATGAAAGTTGTTTCAAAATGAAAATTAAAGTTGCGCTTTGTTCAAACAATATTGCAGCATCTACAAACCCATCTTTTTCTTATTTTTGTTGGAAAGGCTTCTTACAGCAGGTTTCAGTTTTGATTAATCAGTTGGAAAAAAAAAATTCCCAAGATGATTTAGCTGCTCTTTGTCTCATTAAGTTTAACAAGAGATCGAATAAGTGGACAAATCAGGAGAGGACATATGTGAGGGCGCCTTGCCCGGGCCTCTGGGAACTTGGCCCGTGCACACTTCCAAACTGTCATGAATTGAAAGATTATCTCAAAAGAAGGGAACCTGATGCTTTGCAATTCATCTGCTTGAAGACATCCTTCACTGCAGAATTCCCACTTGTGTCCATGGAGGCTGGCGTTACCCCAGTGTGGGCACAGGATGTACCCCAGCCCACGGTGTGTCAGGGAACCCCAGGGACTGCTCCATGTTCGGAGGGAGGAGGTAGGCTGTGCAAGTCATGGGTGACCACCCTGCCAATCTATGGCCTGGTTTCTTCAGGCAGATCCTGTGCTACACCTTCAGGAGGGCTTACGCTGGGTGCGTCACCATGCTTAAAAACATAATATGGCACCATGACTCATTCCATATAAACCTGGTAGTCCTAAAGCACAAAGAAATGCTTAAAAGTGTTCACTGGAAAGTGTATTTCTCTGTTCACAGAGTTGAAACAAATGCCATGGCACTGCATAGCCCTTCCACTATTCTGTGCGTTCAGTTTGTCCTCACTTTGCTCTGACAGTAACTTAAAATGGAAAATACCTGCAGGAGACCTAGTATTTTTAGTTGTGCTGTGGAGTATCGAGTGCATTGGAAGGCTGACCTCTGAGACTTCCAGTACTATCAATAAATTGTCCCTCTTTGAAAGCTCTATTAGCACTGCATTCTCATCCTTGAAGAGTCGTTCGAGTGGTTTCTACATAATGAAAATTACAGCACCCCATAGGGCTTAATGAAAACACCTGGCGCCTGCCTGAAACTGCTTTTATTGTAGCCAAACACCTCAAAGTATATTAACAAAGATGGGTTAACACTGAGATTTTCCTTGACAGAGGAATCTTCAGAGACTGAAGGCAATTTGTATAAAGGCAGGCTCTCTTCTCTGCTTGGTCAAAAGAGGCCATTCAATGAAGGAGAGCTAGGGCACATGCACCTTGAGGCATTTACCCACAGAACAGCTTATATCAAAACAAGTCGGGAGCCATCTGACCCACCACCTTTCTGGGTAGCACCTGGGAACCTTTGAGAAACGCACCCAAGGGGTCTCTGTAGGATGGTCTTGGTTTCAGGACAAGAAACCTGCTCATACATGTAGAGAGGGAACTATATTCCTGGTGTGCAAGAGGGCTGGGACCTTGCTGCTCCCAAACCAGGGTTTACAGAACCAAAAAGGCAAAGCACATGCTCTCAGAGCATGACACGGACATGCTGGGAAGGAGTGCAACTCTCTCCAGTGCTCTGCAGGAGTTAAGTGTGTCCAAGGCCCATGTCAAAACTCACCTCCCCTTGCACAGTGAAAGCCAAGCTCCCCATGTCCCAGCTCTCCAGGTCCACCAACAAGGAGAGAGAGGAAGGTACTGTCACCTCCGCACCCTTCTGCGGCAGCATCACCCAGGGACCTGGTGCCCAAGAACACCAAAAACTGCAGAGCTGCCTTTAGCCTGCTCCAGGCAGAAATCCCACAGAGCCTCTAGGGGAGAGAGATCGCTCTGAGACAAACACAGGGGAAACAACGTTAATTTAAACAGAAAATGAAATTAAACAGAGAATTTAAAATGAGGGAGATTGTTGGCTGTCTCACCAGGAAATTACTGTCCTTTAACCTAGTTAAGCAGCCAGGCCCCAGGGCAGATCGCCTTAGACATCCAGAGCACAGGGAGGTGTGTACAGGAGGATAACCAGGATGAATCCAAGCACTAGAAGGGGCAACATAAGCAGGCAGCTGGAGAGTGAACTGTTGAGTTTTACACAGAATCACAGAATGATATGGGGTTGGAAGGGACCTCTGGAGATCATCTAGTCCAATCCCCCTGCCAAAGCAGGTTCACCTAGAGCAGGTTGCATAGGGACATGCAGGTTTTGAATGTCTCCAGAAATGGAAACTCCACCACTTCTCTGTGCAACCTGTTCCACTGTTCTGCCACCGTCAAAGGAAAGAAGTTCCCCCTCACATTTAGGTCGAACTTTTTATGTTCAAGTTTGTGTCTGTTACCTCTTGTCCTGTCACTGGGCACTACTGAAAAAAAGACTGTTCCCATCTTCTTGACACCCACCCTTTAAGTATTTATAGGTATTGATCAGATCCTCCCTCAATCTTCTCTTCTCCAGCCTACAAAGACCCAAGTCCTTCAGTCTTTTCTTGTAAGAGAGATGTTCTAGTTCCCTAATCATCTTTGTAGCCGTTTGCTGTAATTTGAAATCACACAATGGAGTACGGCTGCTGAAAGGATAGGGTTTTCCTCACTCCTTCTTGGGAAGGCTGAAGAAGCTGATGGCAATGGAGAGAGAGCACAAAAAGGCCCCCAAGTGGGTTCATCCAAATTTGCAGCAAGAGCCGAAGCTAAGAAATTCTCCAAGGACAGTTTGGATTAGTTATAACCCTCAGGAACACGTAATAAAGTGTAGAATTGAAATCTTGATTGCAGTTAGAGAACAGAGCAGAGTTAACTCTGATGGTAAAAATGTCAGCTAAAATATCTTCTTTTCATAATTAGGTCTATGTTTAATGCATATTTCCTATTAGAATTGGCTGGTAAGTTGGAAAAGGTCTCATGGCAGATTCCAAGCCTTCTATAATATTTGAACATATTTCACCAGTTTAGAACTATGCTTATATTTATGCTAATAATCCCTCTTAAACACCACATTCCTGAACCCTTAAACACAAATTCCTGAAGCTGGAATCAATTAGTTATTTCTGTAGATGAGAGTGCTGAAGATCTGAGAACTTGTATAACACATATTGTAATATGAGAAATAGCAACAACCTAATAATACTAACTGCTTAGTAAACATAATGGAAATGAGCAGAAAGCATAATACAGCTCCTTTGGAAGTGTTAAAGACTGTCTTAAAACTGTGGGTAAGGAGGTGAGGGCTTGGCAGTTTATTTTAAACAAGGTAAAACATAAGATGTTAAATTATGCATTTCGAGATCCAGAGAAGTCAGTAAAAACATCTTCAAAAGAAAGACTTAAGTGTCAAGATTCCTTGTTTGCTGCCTTTTGTCTATACGCAGAGAAAATATATCTTCATCCTAGCCTTATGTTCGGTGGAAATTTGGAATTATCATACCTTTTGCTGAGTTCATGTTGGAAGGCAATTAGAGAAAGAGCTTGAGCAGAGGCCATCAATATTGCTCCGCTTGATTAAAAAACCCATCTGGAGCTGGCAGTGAAGTAGCCTGCTATTGGCAGGGGTTATTTAGTGCATCACTGTTCCTCTGCAAAACCCTGCGTTTCCTCCATTATCACAGGGTGAGATCCCTGTGGGCGGAAACCTGGGAGACAGTTTAAAAAGTGAATATGAAATGGTGTGAGACCATGACACTTGTCAAAGACATCAGCCCTAGCTAGAGGCTGCTGGCTCTGAAGATTGTGGTACAACAGATCGAGCTGAGGTTTCAGCATCTGCTGGGGTTTAGCTCATTGTTTACTCCTTTATCTGCTTATCATGATAATCAAGGGTGAAGTACCTTTGTCTCCTGTGTTGTAACTCCAGTACTCTAAGGACATAAGCAGGACAAGACCTGTAGGGAGAGGTAACATCTTGGTTTACATCATCTCTAATAGCTGGAAAAAGAGGACACACAAGTTATTTTTCAGCTCTGAAACCTTACCAATGTAGGGCTGTGTGGGCTGAGCACTGCAAAGAGAACAAAGAAAGGCAGAAACAAAACCTACCTTAAGTGATCCTTTATTCCTACGTTGTTCCTTTGCTGGGTCTAGTTTGTCTTAGGAGTTCAGTCTTCAGCCCAGAAGAAGGGATTGCAGGTCTGAAAGCACATCTGCTTTTTTGTATGCAGAAATCAGTCTAAAAAGTCTTGCCCCGATCCTCTCAATTGGAATTTCATTCCTGGTCGAAGGGAAGTTGAGTCATGCATGAGGCACATGGGAACCCCTTGCTAGAGAACCCCTTTTGCCCAGCGTTATGTACTGGGCCTAGGGCAAACCTGGGAATTGAATGTATTTTCCTGGGCTCTGCCGCTGGGATTTACACACACCATCCTCACATGGATCATAGCTCTCTCTAGCAAATTGGCATGTTGCACCTTTATGCCCTCTGGTCCCTCTTGTTCCTCTTGTTGCTGTGTGAGAAAAGCCACAGTGAAACATCTCTGGCTGTAATTTGTTTCACCAAATTATTATTAGCGTGATACAAGCCCGGGGGATCACTTGGGCTTCATGTTTCCTGGCCAAAGCAGGTAGCATAAAGGTGGTGGTGGTTAATATTTTTAAAGGTCAGACAAGAGTCAAAGGTCTGTTTCCCCTGGCAGAGGGCTATTAGTGACTGAGGAGGTCCATGGCTGGGGAGGAGAAGGAGAAAAAGGGGAAAATAAGATGAAGTAAAGTTAGACACAGTGGCTACAGTCTCATCAGTACTGGTTTAAGATGTTTCCCCATTTTCATTCAAAACAATGGATTCCAAAGAAAACTACTCCCAGGAGTGGAGCCCTTCAAAGCTGAAATGCTTTATCTTGGGTGAATCACTGAGTCATTAACAAAGGAAACCAGCTTGACTGCTTATTTTTAAACCTGCTTTTCTCAGACTCCTCTGGAAGTGGAATTTCACAGCTCCCGCAGCTCAGCCTTTGCTCACTGCCTGCAGCCACCTGCCTGGCAGAGCTGTGGAGCAGCACCTCCACCACCTTCCTGTGCTCAAATGCTCAGAAAGGGCTACATTACCATTCACAGCAATATATGGGCTATTTTTCACCAGTGCTAGGGCATTATTAAGTCCTATTTCCAGCTGGAGGCTGGTACATTTCCACTCAAAGTTCAGAACCTGAAGATAAAGACCTGGGGAAAAATTTTCTTTCAGTCGCTGCTGCGACAAAACCTTTGTATTTGTTCAAATACTTGGACACAGATTTAGCTCTGGCATAAGAGGGCATGGCTACTGTTCAAGTCATTCAGTTTGGATGCGGGATGCTATTAGTCCAAATGACTTCAGGCTCAACTCTCCTCCTTTGGCCAGGTGGATTGGGACTACAAGGACAGAGATGTCTACCGCATGTTATGAGTTGTCATAGTGCTTCCCTTTATTATTTTCTGTATGATAATGTGATTTTTAATGGCCAGTATTTTAATACGTGTAATACTTTACTGGAGAGTTTAGACTGTCCTGTAAACCTGTCCAAGGCTGCAAGAGCTGAGAGACTGTGCTGCAAATTAAAAAGAGACTATTTTCTTCCCAGGGCATATCTAAACAACCGTGAGCCAATTCCTATTCACTTTCAATGTCTCTTGGCCGTTTTAAGTTCAAATATCTTAATAAAGGCTTGGGATTTCAGGGAATTCTTCTGTGGAGCAGAAGCGAGAGGCCTTGAGGTGTCCTGGCACTGATGTTGGTCCCTGTGCCCAGCACCAGGAGGGTTTCTCTCTCCCAGCTATTGCTTGCTTGTGAGCGTGATGGACATGGTGTTGCGCCGTTACAAGAATGCTCTTTTCAAACACAGGAATTTCCTTTTTTTTTCATCTCTCAACGTATGATGCACAGAGCCACAGAGGGTCATGCTGCAGCTGGGAGCTTGTGCCCAGAGGAAGAATATCACCGTCCTTCTGTTATCACCCTTCTCCTGGTTGTTTTCACTAAATGCTGATAAAGAGAAGAGAATCCCAGTGCCGCAGATCAACTGACTGTACAGAGCACCTTGGTCTTGTAAAGCATCAGGAGAAGCAGATGTAGAGCCTGACATGCAGTGACTACACCTCTGTGTTCCTGCCTTTCTGTGCTGGTTTGGATTGGACCTTTGGCTGCGTTGGGAGAGGAGTTAAACGTTTCCACTCGTGAACCCCACAGAGGTGGGATGGCTTAGCCAAACACGCCGGCGTGGAAATCAAAGCCTGATCTCACGAGACCGTCTCCTGAGGAAGGGAGCAGAGCACATGCAGTATGAGGGCCATTTAATAATAGATCTGAGGCAAGATGTCATGTGGAGGGATCTTCTGCACTGGAGAATGATGGAAAGAGAACTGGCTAAGCTTTTTCCCCACCATCTGTTATTAAAGCATCTCAGTTTTGCCAAGATCCTTCAGTTATCTGCAGAAGCCTCCCCACAATGCTGTTTTTTCTCTCCTTGAGGGAGCTGAGGATCCTGCAGGGCTTAAAATCTGTCTGGACCCTTCCGGTTTTGCTCAAGATCACTCAAAAAATGCTATAATATGAGCTTTGTACCAAGCCAGGATGTTGGTCCTGATGCCCGAGAACATTAAAACACAACATGTTTGTCACAGGTGAGGGCACCTCAGGGAAGGTAAAATATGATTTAAAAAATACAGATTTGAGTTAACGTTTTAACTATAAAAGATGCCTGGCAAATAAATATTTGTTCTTCACCATGAATCAATTTTAAAATGAAAATAAGGATTTCTGCATCTCTGGGTCCTGCAGATCCCATGTTGGTTTGTGAAATCAGGTGTCAAATAATTTCTCTTGGTCAGATGTCACCTGGGTGTGCTGTGGTGAAATAAAACAGCTGAAGCAAGAACATTATAGTTAGACCATATTCATGTACTTTTTACCACTAGATAGAAAGAAGTCTGCTATTATTCTTTACCTTTGTTGGACAGGCCAAGTTCATCCCATGTAGGAAGACCATTAGAGACAGATCTGTTAAAACTTACTTTCAGTGGAAGATTAGCACTTTAAGACATTGATAATCAATATGTTGGAGTTTGAAAGAATTACAGAGCATACTGTTAATAGAAATTGAACTCGTCCTTCAACCTACCAGAAGGGAAGTACCTGGGTATTTTCTCCCCTCAAATTTCCTATGGTCCCATCGGCTCCCATTTTCATTTTTCTTTAGTTTTCATTGACTCTTTTTATGTTTTTCATTAGTGACAGGTGACCCTGTTTCCACCCCTCAAAGGTCCCACCAGAGTCTGTCAACAGACACTGAGGTATAAACATGCAGAAATGCAGAACAGATGAAGTGCATCACGAAACCTCTCTGGATCAGACTCCCACCAGTGGTTTAATGGTGTGATGCCACCTCCCACCAGACAAAAATAGGACCCTGAATAACTCTTTCTTCTCATAAGAAAATACAAGTAAATAACACTGTAATATGGTAAGGTTGAACAGCAATTTTAAATATACAAAAAAGGGCAAATTATTGAAACACAACTGGATTCATTGCCTGGATGGTATTATAGAGCTGGCAACGGAAACAGCTTCGTTGAGTGCACTTAAAATCAAAATCAACTGAAAGGCATTGGTCACACTGGATTTTAATTAGTCTAATGGCCATGCCTAAAATGCAGTCAGATTTATCAATTAGACATCCCTTTAGCTGTCCTTAGTTTGTGAAGCACTAATTCTAGAAGACCATTCCAAAACAGAAAAGACATTACTCATGCAATATATGTAATTCAAATATAGAAATTTCCTCAGGTCTTAACAACACAGAAATTGGCAAGATAATTTCAGAAGTATTATTTGACCAATTAATTTTTATTAAAATAATTTATTTTTTTTAAAGATCAACAAGCTGCTTGGTCTTGCATACATAGTGCACTTGCAACAGTGAGGGCATCTTTTTTGAAAACACCTGGGATCATTCCCAGGACTATTTGCAGGGAGACTGGACCTGCCATTTGCTTTCAAGGGTCATTGACTCTGTCTAATTTTGTTTATTTGCTTATTTTATAAGGCACAGTTCCTCCCTTTACCTCTTCTGATATTTATTATATTCACATATATTGAATATAATATATTCACCCATATTGGTAACAAAAAAATGTATTCCCTTATCCAATAACTTTTTTCTCTACCAGGCTCCATTTTGCTTGTGTTAACTGTCAATCATATTCAGGGAGATGTGATAACGAGTGCCATAAAATAATGAAGAGCACTAATCAGATACAATTCTGGGTGAAGGCCCCCAAAGGCCACCGTTAGACTAATGCTGGGGCCATGACTGGCAAGATGCTCTGCATTTGAAGACATCATCTACCATACTTTCAGCACACGTGGCAGTCACTTGGGGACACTAGTCAGGTTTTCAACTCTGAAGAAAATCCTGAGATTTGTTTTCATTCTAAATGAAAAGAAAAAACTAACAAAAAACCCCCCACCAAACTCAGAATTTTCCTGTAAATATGTTTTTCATTTTTATTTGGTTTGGGAACATGGGAGTGTTTCTTTTCACTAATACTGGATCATGTAGTTCTGAAACAGCACTAACTTTTTGTTTCAATAACATGAAAACAGCTCAAGTCTAGTACTTATCCTATTATTACAGCTAATATTGTGCCATATCAAAGTCCAGGTGAAATAGCTTCAAGCTATTATGAAACAAAGTATTTTGACACGAGAGAGAAATGAGTAAGTCAAAATGATTCACTTCAGATTTCAAAAACTTCATCCAGAGCCACTCTTCTTTAAAAGAACATTTCTAAGGCAGGCAGAAACCCGCTACTGTGGAAATGTTGTTTATTAGCTGGTTTTTTATTAGCATAAAATCCCAGCCGTTTTTTCCAAGTGCAGCCTGGAGGAAGGGAGCCAAATTTCCCAAACTCTTTCTTCTCCTACGTCTGCCATGGAGAAAACCAGCCCTGAGCTGAGGAAGTCAATAAATAGTGGTTTGGTGATTCAGTACCTGTAGCTCCCTTGCTGTGGTGGGACTGTTGGCCCGAGGGACCAGGCAAACGCCGGGTGTGCTTTCAGACTACAAGACACCATCCCACAATTTCCAGAAGTCAGCTTTGTAATGGAGGTGAGATGACTTGGAAAATAATAATGAGGTTTAATCTAACTGAAAAGATTTTCTTTACCTTTGGAAAGGTTCAGGTCCCAGCTCAGCCGATGACCTTCAAGATCTATGGTGGAAAGTCCAACAGCACTGATGATCATTACATAAATTATCCTCCCCGAATGCAGAATAATCACCGCAGTTAATACAGTTCACTAGCTAAATTTACTTTATTGTATTTCACACAGCCCTATTTACACTTTAAGACCCAATTTGTTCCTGTCTATTAGAATACATATTGATTTTTTCAGTTTTAGTGTGCTGCAGAGCCTCTTGCAAGAGTATTTACGTCTGAGAGCAAGCCCAGCTGTCCTGGAAGATAATCTGTATGGCTGGACCTGAAGATCTGAATTTTATAATAGATAATAAAGGCCAGGACAACATGAAAAATGGCATGTAAAGAGCCAGTAGCCAGTCTATGCACTGATAGCTCATTTTCTAAGCATTCATGTAAAGGATTTATTAAATATTTCAATATTCCAGAGAAGGATAAGGGGTGATTCCCTGGCTTTGAACCCCCAAAGGTGATGCATCAGTGTGAACATGGGTGCATCAAAAGACACTGACTTTCTGTAATTTGAGGGAGTGCTTTCATATGCTGCACTTGTTCCTTGTCATTAATTATTAATATTGTCTTCAAACAGAAGATTTTGGAAGTGAAACATACTGAAATAAAAAAACAGCCAAGGTTTTTGTAACCCCATCGTCAGTTCAAAACAGAAGTAATTTTTTCTAAATGATCAAGTAAACTTAGCCTAAATCTAATCCAAATTCTTAAAGCCAAGACTACATGTTCTCCAATAGACAGTAAATAATTCACTTCTATCCCCATTTTGTTCCCTGTCGCCTGGATGATTAAATCTTTGAAAATACCATTATGATCTTTAAGGAGCAGCATCTACCCATGGTGGATTCATTTGATGTAATAAAGATTGGGAAGAAAAAAAAAAAACAACACTGAGATACTGTCCTTACCTACAGAGAGTTTGTTGATGGCGAATGAAACACAAAAACCATTGCCCTGCTTCCTTCTGGGTTTTGATAGCATTTTAGAACCTTGCATGCAACAGAGGTTTTTTTGGGGGGAGTGATCTTACTCATTGAAAAAACTATTAAAAATTTCTGCACAAGCTGCATTTCAGGAGGGAAAAATAACTATGAAATTGAAACTTTCTGCTGAAAAGAACTTGGGGGGGGATTGGGGAAAATACATCATTTTGTCAATTTTAAAAATACAAAATTTGTGGAAATGTAAAGCACTTTGTCTCAACACTTTCAAACTGCTATAAGTAGTTTGGTTTTTTTCTTTAAAAATCTGACCTGAATTTTTAATGAAAGAAAATCATTAAATTGTTTACGGTGAAAAAGAACTTTTCATTCCAAGGCAAACAAAAACTTTCACGTGCGGTCAAACAATTTTTTTTCTTTAATTGTTTCATCTAATGGTTATTATTCTCATTTTGGTTAAACCTGAATTGCTTTGCGCTTGGGAAGAAGAATGTATTAGTTTCCCATTTCCACCTGCAGGGTTTCAGAAAGGGCAATTGCACTTGCTCTATGAGGGAAAAGATGTGATGATGATTAAAAATTAGAGATCTGCCTGTGAATAACAGAGACATCAGACTATATTACAGCAGTCATTACTAGTCCCTCCACTTTTCTCTTATTAGCTGTTTTATCCTGTGACTATTAACAGCTGAGCAATGACATCCCTTTTAAAATCTTTAATTTTAAGCAACTCAGGTTCCTCATGGGAACAGGGCTGTATCAAACCTGTGCTCCTTTCTTGGAAGCCCCTCATTCTGTGCTCACCGAGTCATGTTGTGCAGAAGTCATCATGCACCATGCAAAAGTAGAAATAATAGGTGAAGTACAAATACTGGGATGTATGTAACTGACTGACATTTATGCATCAGCATGTGGCATCAAATGTATCTTAAGAATATAGTCATAGCCTCACTTGACTATGCTAGGAGAGATATTTGCATACTTAAGGGCAGTATTTGGCAACATATTACAGTTTCTATGGAAATACATGGTTTTATTTGCTTGGTATCTGAAATATAATGGCAGACATTGCAAAATCCACACCAGAGGCTTGGTACTATATATGGCACTGTGACTCTGTGATCCCATGCCATGTGGAAAGCTTTGTGGTGTGGTGTAAGGACTCACTGATGTTCACTGTTTAATTTGACTCCGGGGAAGCACAGAAGACTAATGAGCCCCTGGACAGCTGAATGTTTACAGTTGCTATTACACAGCTATTCTTTTCCCTAAAATGTAAGGATCTACATTTGTACATGCATTCTACTCAAAATTGGCTTGCAACATTGCTAAAAAGCTGTGATGATCCTTGCCACGAGATATCTACAATTTTAACAACATAAGATGAGATATGGAAAATGAGCAAAAAAAAATGAGGAAGAAAGATGACCAGAAAGCAGAGACGATGACATTTTATCTGATAAATGAATTTCATGGTCAAATAATCCATGGACAGCACACCTCAGAGAAAAACTCATTGTTGTGCGTGACTCTAATCTCTGAATAAACTGACATTGGCAATGACCAAGGCAAAATTCCTACTGAAATCTGCAACACTTATATGGATTTAAAATAATCCTGTTGCAATGAACAGAAGATGGCAATTCATTTCCAGAATCAGCAAAGCAACTCAGCTTTCTAGAGTATATAAAACTGTCTGTGTGGGGACAACCCACAGAAGCTACTTTCCTAAATGAAAATGGAATTGAAAAAAAAAGAAATATTCTGGCCATAAAAATAAATCCCATGTGGGAAGCTGCACTGACAGAAAAAACAAAATTGTCACAGATGACTCTCTTGCACTATCAACACTAAAAACCACTTGAAAAAAAGGAAGCCTAAGCTCAGCTCCCAACTCTTCTCTGGAAATAGCAGCAGCTGTAAATTTTAATCTCAGTGTTGATTGCATGGGAGAAAGCAAAAATAAGAACCCTTTCCAAAGCTGCTACAAAGCTCAGAAAAGCAACAAGGTTTCATCATTGGTTCTAGACTTTCTACTTCAACCAGTGTGCAGGTCAGACCCTCAGAGCAGCCCCTTCTGCTGAGGTGCCTATTCTTAGAAATAAATTAAGAGTTAAGGGTGACAATGACCTCTGTGATGTGCTCCAAGCGGGACTGAACCCTGAATGTCCCATCTGAGCTGGAAAAGAAAACTCAACATTGAAAATTGTCCAGTTTTCATTCATAAACATTGCAAGGTGACTATGATCCTCAAAATGAGCACTCCACATGTTTTTTGGGGGGGATTGATCATTTCACACAAATTCCCTGACACTGCCAGCAGACTCATCACCTTGTTTGAAACACCTCTGGTTGTAGGGTAGCAAGTTGTCTCAGGGCTTGCCATGGCCTCCTTCCCAAAGAAAATAGTTTCTCAAATATTATGCAAAATATTTTTAGGGTTTCCCTTGCTATCAGCCACCAGTTACATCACACCATGGTGTGATACAACCCCAAGCAGGAGTGGCCGTATGCCCCCTTCTCTCCCACCCATGTTAAGCAACCCCCTGCAGCTCTGCCTGGAATACAGCAATGTGCTGCAAAAATCATTCTGAATATTGAGTAACTCCAAGAAAAACCCCTTCCCAGACCATTACAGATGAGAGAAAAAAAAGCCATGAAAAAAAGGCATTCCCATACCAGTCTCCATCCTGCAAATTTCTGCTACAGTTCTGGGAATGAACTACTCACAAGACTGAGAACTCATGAAAGATTTACATACGTGTGCTGATGACAGTTAAAATGTGTCCCCGGAGCTTTACCTGGAGAAAGTCTGAACAAGCCATCAGTGGTGACGAGGGAATTGACCACTCTGGTCTTCATTTCTGCATCCTTAGTCTGCGTGACCAGCCGTGTCCGGAATACAGCTGTGTGCATCAGGGCCCAATACAACAAAGCTGCTGTGAACATTTCACTCTAAGCAGACACTTAAATCTTATATTAGTATCAGTGGAACATAGGCAGCTGCTTAAACACTTTATTGAACAGAAACAGACTTAAGCAGGCACTTATATGCTTTGCTCCATCAAGACATAAACTAGCTCTGAAGCAAATCAATGTTTCTATATGCACATGCATAAAACATGCACCCGAGCTGAACGCTGAATCAGAGCGTACTTTCTCCCCTAGTCTAAGTAAATTCTTGTTTGCTCCAGACTCAGTTCCTGCCAGATATTTTTCATTTCGGCTCTACTAACAGGCACAGCAGGCTCAGCTTCGACATTTTTAACAAAGTTATTTTGATGGGCACGATGGAGCTCATTTCTGCGTGCGGCACATAGAGAAATAGGTTTGCAGGGCCCATTAACAACAATACCAGTTTACCATAGTGAGTCTAATAAAATAACACAGGTGGGGAAATTAGAATCATTAATCTGTCTCTAGATGCAGACTTCCACCAGTCTGAAAACCAAAGTCTCCGAATTATGAAACTTTCTAAACTGCACCTAGCTAATAATAATAAATTGTCTCTCCCCTATTTGTTTTTCAGCCCAGCTGTCTGGTGGGTATATACCGAGGCACCTACTAGCTTTGCCACGGCTGAGGCTTTGTCAGCATTACCATTATTAAATCCTGTTTTCAGAGTTTTATAACTTGCCTGTGAAAATTTACTCCAGGCTCAGAGTTGACATTTAAAGTGTCAGCTAAGAAGAGATTAATTCTTGAAGTGTATTTTTTGAATGCGTATGGCTGGGTTTATTTAAAGTTGCATGGAAATAAAGGGAATTGGAAGTTGACAGGTTACGATGCTTTTCCAAGTAATATTTTCAGCCCCCCCTGAGGAACCTTCTAGTTTTGTTTTTATTTAAGGCATAGACTTTGTTCTGACCCCCCAAGGACTTGACCGAAACCAGCTCATTCATTCACTTCAGATGAGCCGTTCTGGGGGTGTAGAAACTGTCCTGACACGCCAGATTTCCAGAGAGAATCACTCCACATGCACAGTCTTCTTACCCAGCAAAGTCCATGCAGAAGATGCTCCATGCAACTAGCAGGGGTAGATGGCTCCAGTACCTACTGCCCACCTCCATCCGTGGCAAGAGGAAGACGAGAGCTCCACAGGCAGCAGAATGCAAGTAAAAGCCACCCAGGTGTTTCATGGCAGACATCTGTGCTCTTGCAAGGACAGAGGAGCAAAGACCACCAAGAGGCAAACCAGTCTTCTTGCACTGGTGGCGCAGTTAGCCTCTGGTCCCAACCTGAGACCCAACCCTGTTTAGCATGCATGTGGATGCTTCTTACTGTGGGTTTCTGCACTTTTACTCTCCCAAAAGTATAAAATCCGATAGTCTACAAGGTACAGCAGTTAACATTCCTGATGTATGCAGGAAGGGCCTTTGAGCATCCAGCTGATCCTACATGCTCTAAAGGGAGTATTCCTTTTTCCCGTACATCACTAAGAAAGCCTAGGTGGTCAGATACTGCTCCAGTTCCTGCAAGTGGTTTATACACTGGTGCCTTTAAATCAAGAAGGTTCCTCTGCAAACTGTGCAGCTTCACAAGACCCTGATGCTGATGCAACACCTTGATGAGACACTGTGAAGCTGCTCCTCGTGACTGCAGCAGGACCAAGGTTTCATCCCCTCCTTGCTTACTGATACCATCCTCTGCCTTTCACTGTCCTTGTGATGCTGCCTGGACTCTCATGATACACTTGCTGGGTATATATCTGTTTTCCAACATTATCTTCCTGCCCCAAATTCTTCTCTAATGGTTCTCCTCAATGTGAATTTAAATCCACCGTGTAGCTGCTCTTTATGAGAAGCCCCCTTGCTTCCCACACTAGTGTACTCATTTTGTGTCTTATGGTTGCTCAGGAATGAACTAATTTAGCCAAGGCCAATCTAAATGACAAACTAAGTTTTTCTCTTGTGGGCATTTAAACTTTTAAAAAAGCAGAATGATTGTGAAGACAGTTCAGAGCCAAGCTTCTGGCAGGCATTGCATTTGTCACTAGGGAGACAAGGGCCATCAATCTAACTAAATTGCTGTGTCTATATGAAATACTTGGCAATAATCGGGCAGCGGAAAAAAACAGAAAACAAGCACAAATTGTAGGCTTTGCACCCCCAGCCTTGCAGGAGCGAAAAGGAGGGATTTCTTGTTGAGCCTTTCCCTCTGCCATTTTGGGCTGTGCACTGTGGGTACGGGCTGATCTTTGCCAGCCACCCAGGCAGCACATGAGTCTGCCTGGAGGCAAGGAGCATCACTCCTGGCCAGCCGGCTGCAAGAGAGCCAGGAGGGACCTTTCCAGAGCCTGTCAGGGGTGGCTTCACTTGGTGGCAGCTATCAGTAGCCACAAAGGCCAGGAGTCCACTTACAAAATCCCTGAGAAAGTGAAGGTCCCACTCCAAAGAGCGTCCTGCCTTGATGGATGAGGGGGACGAAGGCAATGCAGGAGGCAGGACTGAGGAGTCAGTCCAGGTTTCCTGAGCTGCAGCCACCCCAACTGGGTGTCTTCAAGGTCCTAGGAAATCAGCAGCTCTCTCTGCCTCCCCTCTTCCAAGTGATCTTCCTTTGTGAAATGTGCTGGACTGAACTGCCAGCCGTTTCCAGACAAAGCAACTTCAGTGATGCTCCCCTGCTGCCTACCCCTGGTGGGGTGTCAGGAAAGCTTGACCACCTGTGATGGTGAGCATGGTGTGCTCACCTCCATGCACCAGAACTAGTGTGTACAAGTCGTATGATGGTTAGGAGGGTTAGATGGTTAAACCCCTCAGCCTGGTAACAAAAACATCCCTCCTCCCCAGACAGTGCTATTGGTAGCCTGATTGAATCCCACTGATTTATCTTTGCCCAGAATCTCCCTCTGCTGAACTGGGCTTAGTGTGTGGACCAGCTCATGGCAGATGTTTTTTTGCAAAACACTCCTGTACCAGGGCTGTGCATCCAGAGCACCCAGACACCCTTCAGCCAGCCTGGCCATGCCAGGAACAGCCAGACACTTTAGCAAAGCCTGTTTGTAACAAGGTTTTCATACATACTTTTTCAGTAATCCAGCACTAGATTACTTTGCAAAGGTAATGTACTTACTCTGTTCGTATTTACTGGTCAGCCTGCTCCCAGCGGGGTCAGAGCAGTCCTGTCCCTGATGTGGAGTGGCTGCAGAGTCCTGCTGTGCTGAATCACCCTCCAAATTAGGTTTCACCGATGGCTTGTGGGGTATAGTTCCCGACTGCTTTTCCCTCCTATTTCCTTGCCTTGTTGAATATTGAAATGCAATCTCATTTCAGGCAGTCTTGTTCAACTTCTACACATTTGCTTTCTCTTTTCTCCTTGTCGCAAATACTCAGGATGATTAGATTAGGGTTACTTTGAGCATTATTCAGAGAAATCCAGCCTCGGTCCAGCCTTCTGCTTCTGCTATGTGTCCTATCCCTATCCTCTCCGTCAAACTGCCAATCTGATTTGTAAGTGATATCAATAGTTTCCTTATACCATTTTTGTCTTACTTTGTAAATCATATTCCCTTTGTGGCACACTGTCAAACGCTTCCCTGAAATCATGATAGATGATGTCCTCTATTACCTACTTATCTAGCAATGCCCCAATGTACTCAGAGAATTCAAACACATTTGTCAGGCAGAAGCCTTCCCGCATGAATGCAGCAGTCACTCAGAAAGTCCTGCTGATATCTGCTCCAAGCTTGGAGGGCATCAATTCTGCCGCGGATTTGCTCAGCTTTTGGTGTCTGTTATGTATCATTTCACGGGGCTCCATTTTTCAGATGGTGAGAAAACAACCAGGAGAGGTACTTAGAGGGCCAGAATTCTTTAAAAAGAAAATAAGGACAAACCCTCAGGTGCCGAATGCTTCTTTTTCAATTCCCAGCAGAGACACATTAACATTCCTGCCACCCAAACTGCCCTTTTCATCTACTTGTACGTGAACATCTCCCCAGCAGTAGTGGCAATGTGTTCCCTAGAGAGGGTGCAACACCTGCAACCAGGAAACATCACCAATTTAGTGTGGAAACGCACATCTTTGGGTGGACAAGGCTCCTGCAGTTCTCAGGGTTGGACCTCAGCCCTCCCTCAGGAGGTCCTGATGCCAAGGAGCCCCACAGGAGGCCAGCAGGAAAGTGGTTAAGAAAAAGCATCTCCAAGATGACAAACAACCAAGCTGAAAAACCTCACAAGTCCTGCAATATGTAGGCTGGCATATGTTGGCTTCTCATATGGCTGGTTAGATTACACTGCGAGTGATGATGCATTCACATGTAGAAGTCACTGTAGACATTAGAAGTGCCATCTGTATCCTTGTGTGACAACTGTCCCTTGTCAGAGCCTGTCCCACACATACTTCCTGGAACTACCATGTCACATGTAGCTATTGCTCCCTGGAAATGCTTGCCCTAACTGTTCTGGAAAATTGATCAGAAATTTAGCCTTGCAGTGTTTTTCCGCTCCTTTTCCCTCTTAGTGGAAGGAGGTTTGACCCACTTGCAGATATCATAATTTGGATCCAGTATATTGCAAATCCTGAAGTATATTAAAAAAATAACTTTCAGTGCCTCACATTCTATCTGCCAGGCCCACTCATTTCATCAGCAGGTCAGTTTAGCTGATTAGGTAGAACGAGGTCAAAGAAAATCAAAGCACCTTCCCTGGAGACCTCTGCTGATGCTTAGCAGGAGAAAGGATTGCATCTATTCCTCTACAGAGGGGAATTGCAGTAATTTCCTTCACAGCTGTGGGAGGAGGGCACAGTGGAGACATCTTGACTCAGACATGTATCCTCCAGGATGGCTTTTGGTGGTGAACAGTTTCCACAGCACCTCTCAGTGAAGGCTGTGCCTGGGTATAGATTGAGCTCCTGGATATTCCTAGAGAATAAAAGATGGAGCATTCAGTACTTCGCCTGCCTGATCCAGCCCTGTTGCCTACTGCGAGCACAAAGCAGAAGAGACCACAGCAGTAGAAGAGACCACAGTGGTAGAAGAGACCACAGTGGTAGAGCAGATCACACCAATTGCCAGTCACACCCCCTATTATTGTTTGAAACAAATAAGGACACCCTTCTGGAAAAGGTGTGCTGCCCTCATCCATGGTGCTTACAGAAACTTCCCAGAGAAGCTCCTAGCATGCAGCTCAACATGCCCAAAGAGTATCAGACACATAGATCAGGTGTATGTGGGACATGACCAACCTGCAAGCTACCTATTATTTTTTATGTGTGTTTTGCCTGGAAGACATTGTCCAAAAAAATTAAGACAAAAATAAGATGTGGCTTGGATTGGCTATGCTAAACCTGAAGGGACTTGGAGACCAAACCTGCACTTGGTCTTGGTATAGAGAACTGCCCCGAGGGCAGGCCAGCAGGGTTTGTGGGCGAATGTTGGTACTAGAGTTCAAACCATCTGATGACCTTTGATCTGGACTGAATTACCCTTAGTGAGAGCCGTAAGGAACAAAAAAGGAAAATGCCTTCTCAGAATGCTCCTCTGTGAACTGTATAAGGCTCATGTGTGGACCAGCCCAAGGATAGCATCCCATGGGTGGGATGTGGATGGATGCTTTGGCTCTGCTCCCTGCCAGCTCTCTCGGGAAGGCAGCTGAGCCCCCACAGCTCAGAGACTGCTGCCTGCTTGCTGCCCCCTGATGTACTGCCTTCTCCGTATGTTCCACAGACATCCAAGGTGGGCACAAATTAATGTATGGAACGGGTAGTTTCACATAGCTTCTGGGAGCAGTTGGTTTGGGAACAGAAGAGTATTTTAATGACAGATTACAAATTGAATTTTAATGGCAAACAAATGGTGAGCTTTGTTGCTGCATCAGCGATCTCACAAACACGCTCTTGGCCCTATAAATAAATGCTGGTTGATCTTCTTCATTAAGATGGCTAATAACCAAGGAGAAACTGCATTTTATGCCCTCTTCTGATGGGTATGCCCATTTTGGTGCACCATCTCCATGGTACATCTGGACGGATGTCTCACTCCTCTGATGGGCAGGGTATCCTTGGATCAGCGTACATATCGCTTAAGCTCTCAACAAGTGACAGAAGCAATAAAAGCAATTAAACAAAGAGGTCTAGTGGGAATTTTCATCTTCTCTCTTCTAAATGATGATGGATGCCACAAAGAGAATATTTGAGTGAGCTCCCTATGCTGTGTCTGTTGTTATGAACAGTTTTGAATTCATGGAAAGTTTATCTGATATTATAAAGCACGGTACTTACTGGGACCAACCAGTGAGACCAAACAAGCCTCCAACTTCTCACTAGCTGCAGTGAGAAGGTTTCAGCTTCTCAGCTTTCTGTGTTTGATTGATTTCCTTTCCTCTCTAATGTTTACAAACCAGAGAAAAACAATATTAGGAAGCAGTTTCATTACCTGTACCCAATGCAATACCAAGACTGGATTTTTAAAGGCACTTGTTGGCTCATGAGTATGTGTCTGGAGAGGTTTACTGGAATCATTTGGGTGTAGGATTTTAAAACTGGACATTTAACTTTCTATGTAGAAAGTTATTTACCTCCTCCCTGGAACAGAAAATTGCTTCTACAAATTTGTTAACGCTTACAAAACATCTTTTATTTTAAGTCAGCAGTTTGTAGCATATTAAGTGATATCATCCCACCTCTGGATCAAAGGCCTGAACAGACATTTTGGTGACATCCCAGTTACTGTCATCTCATTCTAGTGACCTTGTGAAAACCAGATGCAAAACTCCCTGTTTGCTCTAAGAAAAATCCCAGATGGTGATTCTCTGCTGGCCAAGTAACAACTGAGGAAGACTGTGGTAAGGAGGGGATTGAAGGTACTGTTGTGGCAGAAAGTCTGCGCTAAGAAAGGTACTGGAATAAGGATGATGTTCAGCCAAAAAGTTAATGGCAAAGATAATTAGTTACAGAGGAAATCTATGCAGGAACTTATAAGCAATGAAAATAAATTCTGAATGTGAAACTTAGAGAGTCTATTTCCAGATGATTGGCCTAAAAATATACATTCAAAGTGAGAAAGGCAACATAGTCCCATACCCAGGTAGAAATCTTAACAGCAAAAAGGGCTCAAGTTCAAATAAAAGCAAGAATGAGAACAAAAACCATGGACTCTAATAGAATAAGATGATGTGTTCGACAGAACCAAAATATGCACCAGAAAGTTCATTACATGATGAATTAATCCACTTGAAGTCAATCAGATTGAAGAATCCCAAATTGCTAGGGCTGAGTTTGGGGACAGGGTACCTTAAGTGAGTCTGTGAGGCTCATCAGAAATCTTAGAGACCTGCTGAAGAGAGAGAAGATGTGTGTAACTTAGCCATGTAGGTGTCAGATCAAAACAAAATGCAGCTTGGTTTTTATTTACCCTGGTCTTATACACAGAAGACCTTCACTTCAGTGATCCATCAAAAACCCTCTAGGCAGCCACAAAATATGAAACTTTAAACAATTTTTGTTGTCACTGCTGCCATTAGCATAGAAATTTTAAAGCAAAGGTTAGTCATTCATTCAGATGTGGTCAACAGCCTGCCTGGCACATGATGCAGTGCAGGGGCCACCGTATACTGAGGTTCCCCAGGACAATGTGTTTCCTGGGGACCTTCTTCGGTTTCAGAAAAATCCAAACAAAGGTCATCAGGCACAGGATTTGGGAGAGCAAGAGTGAGTCTGTTTGTCCAAGCTTAGGTGCTTAAAATACCTCTCGCATCTGGGATTGTGGCCTGGGATGCTGGAGCGGGATTCAGCATGCCTGAAAGAGCAATTTATTCCGAGTCAAAAAACTGGAGCAATGGTGCTAAAAAATAAAACTCCTAGATGAAGTGAACATTTTGGAAAACAGCAGATTTCACCCAACAATGGCAATCTCCTCTTTCATTCTTCTTCTTGGGACAATTGCCAGTCAACATTAAGCAAAGACATCATCTTTATCCCCCAGGTGGCTGTTTCCAGGTGTTCATCTCAGAACGCTGCCCTGTCCCTCTTGCCATGTGGCTCCAACCCATCAAGAAGTTTCCAACCAACTTCAGTGGTTTTCCATTGCTTCCTTCATTGCTTATTTAACTCTGAAGCCTTCCCCACCCCCTTGCAAGTTTTTTGTTCTGGTATGACTCACTCTGCAAATAACTTATCTGATTTCTGCCATCCTGACTCAGCTGGACCACTGCAGTCCAGCAATCACCAGCCCCTGGCAGTCAGTGACGCAGGGGCTCCTGCCACCTTCCCTGTGGTCCTTGAGATGTCTCTGGCCGCATGAAGGGTGCTGCAGAGAGCCCAGGGAGCTCATCCCTCTCATTACACGTCAACGGGGTCTATTCTTCCTCAAGTACTCTCTCCTTGTGACATATTATGACAATTTTTTGCTGAATAGCAAGTAGCCCAAGCTTAATAACCATCGAACAGCTCATAAAAATTTAAACAAAGTCCTGAGCTGGTGGTGGGGCAGATGTGGCTGGATTTAGATCAGCTCAAGAAAGCTAATTTGTAATTATCTGTCTAAAGCACCCATGTGGCTGGGTATTCCAAAGCAGCTGAACGTGCCCCTGTTTCCAATGTCTGCTCAGAGCACCTCCGCACCCTGGTTTTGGGCTGGTATCTCCATTTTAGGAAAGCTCCTCTCAGCCCCAGCCTGCTGATGCCAGAAAAACCTCCTTGAGCCAATTTAAATCACTGACTGAGACTAATGGGAAGCCAGTGCTGCCAGGGGAGAGCTGCCCGGTGGCAATGCCATTGCTGTACTTCTCCTTTCAGGAGGCCGGGAAGCAGCTGGGGTGGCAGAGGCAAGAGGGGCAGCAGGGACAGCATGGGGGCTGTCCCCAGTCCATAGCCCTTCTGCAGCTGCCCAAGGCCAATGCACGTCTGGCTGCTCATCTGCTCTTCAGCAGAGAGAAGATCCAGCCCCTCAGGAAAGGGATCTTGCACTCAGGCAGAGCTCTCACTGCCTTACTGGAAACCAGTTCCTCTTACAGTTGACACCCAGCCTCAGAGACTTCAGCAAAAAAATCTTCTGAAGCCATTTCAGTAAACAGCACTAGTTGTATAGAAGAGTATAGTTTTAAAGTTTTCTTGGGTTTTCATGCATGGTCATGCTGTAGGTGTGTGCACGGTGTGCCCTATGTATGTACATCGTGTACTGCAGGTGTCTGCATGATCATCTGCTTTCAGACCACCTCCTTGTAAAGCCCAGGTAGTTCCCAGTGGCAAAAGGAGCCCGTTCTTGGGGAAAGGCTCTTCCTGAGCTCCAAGCTGCATCGGAGCAGGGACAGCACGTAGGAGAGCTTCCCTTGAGGCACAGACATGTGGAACAGACAGTGTTGGTTTTGCTGGTAAATTAGGCACTATGCCTACAGGATTGGAAAGGTACAGAGACACAGATCAGCTCCAAACACCTCTTATCTGACAAAAACTGAGATGTACTAATGTGATACAACAAGAGGAAGAAGGTGCTGAAGGGGAAAGCAAGCTGGCCAGAGAAAATGTCATTTCTCTCTTCTCCTCTTTGACTCTGACCAAGTCACTTGCTTTTTTGGCCTCCTAATCTATACTACAAGGATGATATTTATTTACCACTATTACCTCTAGCACCAGAGGGAAGGTGAATGAAAGCAACTACTTGGATTCAAGCAACTCAGAACAAATGGTAGGGTTTTAGCTCTCCAGTTCTTACAGAGATTTAAGAAGGGAAAAGCTGATAGTCTGAGGAGGGACTCAGCTCATCTTCCAGGGCTGTAAGGAAACTTTTATGCAAGCTACGAGGATGTGAGTCTTGGAGGACTTCAGCCTCAAATTCAGTGTATTTCGCTTTTTATGGGACTTGCATGATGTTGCCTTCTCCAGATACTGGAGAGAGAGGCACTATATGAGCAAATAGAGAAGAAGAACATTTTCTGTAACAATATTGCTCTCTCAATCAATGTGGAAATAATTCAGGTCTCTTGCCATCATTTACTTCACTACCTGGTCCCAAGGGCTGTGAGGGCTGTGCCTGCAGTGGGGGATGCTGAACCATGGAGCAGTGGAGCAGTGCTGCACAGGGCTTGCTCTGCTTCTGGACCTCTCCTCTCCCATCAGGACAGCCCAGAGGGAAGGTGTTATGGGCAGGACAGCAGAAGAAGGCTTCCTCTGGCTTCCCCAAGGTCTGGCCCTGAACATGAACCTCTTTCCTATAGGGGAATTAATCCAGGAAATTGCCATTCCTATGCATTCCTCACTTCTGTTTTACAGTTGCTCATGAGAAACACTCCAAGGTCATGCCTAAAATGTGGAATGACAGCACCAACAAATTGTTTTTTGGCAGAGTAATGCGCTGGTCTTTAAGGTCTTTAGTGGTATTAAAAGCGTTAACAGCAATATTTATAAAAGCCTTTAATCCCTCTTTATCTTGTGACATAAATCATAAGCACCTTTATGGTAGGTCCTACTTCCTTTGTGTTTGGAAAGCACTGAAGAAATTTTAATACGGACATGACTAATCATTTGCTAATCACTTATCTCCTGACAAATTCCTGGAGACACGGCAAGAGTCATACATGTCTGTGCCCCATGAATATCCCTACAAAATAAGCCTTCTAAAGGATTATATTTCATTTTTCTAAACATATTATATAAGATTTCCATAGGGAAAGGAAAACACATTCCTAACAGTCCGTGAAGCAAGGCAGCTCACTTGCAAATGTGCCACGTGGAAGAGGATGCAAGAGGATGAGGAAAATTGCTCAAGGAGTCTGTTTTGCCTACTTTCATCTTCACAAGCCTCAGAAATAGTCTAGTAGCTTGACCCAAAACTCAGTCTGGTTTGACAGTGAGATATCAAAAGGAAATTCAATGCTTAAATGGCACAGATTTCAGGGGCATTTGGGTACCTAAGGGCACAGAGAGCCCGTGTCCCAAAGTGCACAGGGACCCCCTTCACATCTGTCTCCACATGTGGCAGCTCAGCCCCATGCAGGCTGTGCCCAGCACCTGGACAAGGGTCTGGTGGTGCCCACTGAGCTCTCAGGCAGACATGCCTTGTTACTCGTGGGGCTCATGGGTGGCAGAGCCCCACAAGCCATGTGCTGCTGTCACAGCAAGATGAAGGAGGAACCATCGCAGACCAGTCCACTTCTTCACACGCAAAAGTTGCAGTCACAAAAGGTTACTGGCCTCATCTACCAAACAAATTTCATTTCAAATCATCTTTGCCTGAGGAAGACAAGGAGGAATAACATTTATTCTTTTGTTTTCGACATTCAGAGACCTTTGATTCCCTTGGGGTAACTCACGGCAGGAACCCAGACCAAAAAGGAAACACATCCAGTTTTTGATTCAGTAGGTTTTGTGTCCTTTTTTTTTCTGTGTTAAGCAGCATATTTTCCTTGAAAGCTCTACTCTTTTTATACTAAATAATGGCTTAGCAGCACCACATTCTTCCAAGGGAAGTGGTATTGAGAGGTCTATTTTAAACCTCAGACTAACAAGCCGGTAGGAGCCTATGAGCAAGGTAAACCTTTGTGGGGAAGTCAAACCACTGAGATGTTCATCGCACAACTTGGACATGTCAGCTGGGATCAGAGAAGATCATAGAGAGTCCTCTATGCAGCTGGCACAAGCCTCACTGGTTAGAAGCTGACAGAGAGCACTTGGAGTCTTGGGACAAAAGGGGTTGCTGTCACCCATGGGAGAAGGACCTTATATATGGAAAATTCCTTTCTGGACAATTCCACATGTATTTACAAAGGTTCTGTAAATGCTCAGTTTTAAGTATAAAGGTGGTGTTTGCATCTTGTACACAAACTCCTTTAAATCTAACCACAGAAATGAATACTTGCTGTGCATAACAACTTTGCTTCCGCCATGAAGCAAGGGTGAGTATCAGGAGCACTATTAAACAAAATTGTTTCCAAAATTGCTAGTTTAAATTTGTGAAAAACTGCCATAGCTGAAAAGATCATTTAGAAGGAAAGCACACACCTGGCTTTTGCCAAGTCAGGTAACGAAATGAAAATTTTCGTAAGGGCAGTGCTCTCAAGGAAGGGTAGAAAAGAGCTCAGGTCTTGTCTACAGCTCCCCCCTACAGGGGAAGGAGAATGCACAACTGCACTTGGGGTATGAAAGGTCTTTTATTGGAGTGCTAAAAAGGTGGTCTGTAAAACTTCAGGACGAGCAGGTTTGTGGTGGTCACTGGAGGCAGTACTGGACCCTGGAGATCCCTCAAGCCCTGGGGTTTGCAACTGGCCTCACCCTGCTTTACTGGGAATTGATCTTCCATGGTCTCGGTGGATCCATCCTACATCACCCAGTGACCAAAGAACCCCTGATGACCATCAGCCATCTTGCCTCCCAGCACTTTACATGCCAAAGCTGCAGTGGACATTTCATCCCCAGGAATATTATGTCAGCTGAGTCATTCCTGGTGTTACTGCAGGGAAGGTCAGCTCTCCCCCAGCATGGCCACGGGAGCTCTTGATTGAGTGCGGAACCACCGCACATCATACACAGCAGCCAGTCACTTTGGGGTTATTTGCTGCCAAATGACCATGGTCTTGCAACTCAAATTAAAATAGGTTAAAAATTCATGTGTCCACAGATGTTAAATGAGACAAACGATACGGATTTGACATGCCTGCATGTTCCTGGCAGGGGCCTTTCCCTGGCAGATCCTGCTCATGATGTCTCTGGTCATAAACCTTTCCATGCTTGCAGAAGTGTGGGCGACAGACTCCCTGCCCCCAATTAGCTAAAGTCCAAAGAGTTGATGGCTAAGCAACAAGGATAAATAGAACACAAGGACATTTTGTTAATTTTCAATATATCCAAATTTGTATTTATCTTGCTTCTGGTGTCACCTTTTGTTAGCCAGCCTGTCTCAGGTGAAGAGACGGCACAGTCCAAATACTCTTCTTTAATGGAAGATTAAAACAGCAGAAATTCTGCTGTTCATATGGTTGTTCATTTCTCTCACAGCTGATCATGCTTAGACACCCATGGAGCAGGGGAAAGAACAAGCAGAGATGGGGAAGCTCTGATTTCTCCAATGTTAGGTTTCTTCTCTATTAACTTTCTCCAATGTGCAGTTTTAAACCTTTTCCAAGGGATATTTAATTTCAATTTCTGCAATGTGCCTTTTGTTTCTCCCCTCCCATTTTCCCAGAAATCCGATCCTCCTGTTTTTATCTGGAAGTAGCTATTTTGGATGTTGGTACATTAATATTTATAGGTAGTACTTGGACCTCCTGGGTTCCATCCATGTCTCATCTGACAATTATGCTGGTGTGAGCCCAGAAGACCCCTCCCACCACAGGAACCCCTCCTGCAACTTGGATCAAAGCCCAAAGCATCCAGTTGGTTTGGGAAATGCAATTGTCCCCATTTCCAATCAAACTCTGCTTGATTTTGAGTTTCTTCTACCCCCAATTGACAACATAAATACAAAAGTGTCTGGTCTTGGAAAGTAGTAAGACAAGTTTGTAATGCTTAGAAAAATGAGCATCTGTTTAAGTAACTACAGACAGATTTCTCCTAAAATTAAGTCTCGTAAGTGCTTGTTGGAGGCCCATTAGAGCCATTCTGGGCTGTGCCAACTCCCACTACTCTCAGGGAAGGTCTTTTGGTTGACTTGAACAGGCACTGCAGGAGCATCAGAGACTAACATTGCTTCTGTTTGCATACTCAACTACAACAATACAAATATTGCCCAAGCAACAGAAAGGACAAACCTGCTCTGAGCAATACAGTGAATGTGAGTGGGGTTTTCCATTTTTCCAACTTTTGTCCCGTGGGAGGTAGGGTTATGGCCAGGCTGATGATGTCCTCAGAGAGATTTGGTGATGGGGAAGTTCATGAAGTTCTTTTGAAATATAAAAAAAGAGTTTTGAGCAGCTCTTTTGGAGCTTTGCATCCAAAGTTAGCAAAAAAGGACTCTTGTCTGATGCTGTGGCAGTTAAACGGATCACTTGATCTCCTGTTCCAGGAAAATCTCCTCTTGGTTATGAAGAAGTAGGGACAGAGAATTTGAGTGTGGGAACAGCAAGTATTGCCAAGTCATTCTGCTGTCTCTAGATCTCCCCTCCCTTTGCACGCAATATTTTGTTAAAAGGAGGGATTACAGGGTAGTTCTAGGGGATAATTCAAATAATTATTGAAATGCACATTGAGACAAGTTGGTGATCAAAGTGAAACAAGGACTGTCATATAAAGGGAGTGTTTAAAAGCAGTATGATAAGGGCAGCTATCTCTGACCTATTTAAAAGTGTCTGGCCTTGGGCAGCAAAGCTTCAGAAGAAATGAAATGCATAAGAATACCCAAATGAGATCCACCTCTGCAATGCTAAATATGCTTCAGAGCTAGAATTATATTTATTTTAATTCTAGTATAATCACATTATCTCAAGTTTATGGTATATTGAAAAGGAAAAAAGCCCAACAACTTTATTATACATACCAGCAGCGCATGTTAGGATAAAAATCTACATATAGATAGATATGAATTATTGCATTACTGATATTTCTCTGAATTTTATTTTTTCTACCTTACTCTTGAGACACGTCAATTTTTGAATGTATTGCATTTCCTGGATAACCCCAAAGATTAACATCCCAGTTCAGATGAAAGGAAAAAATGATTACAAGTGAAATTCAGCTCAAGAGTATGAATGCTCTTAGTCTGAAGCTGCCTCCCCAGCAGCTGTGGCATCCTCACAATTAGTGATACAACAAGAAGCAGAGAGACTTTTCCATGCAAAGAGTTGGAAGAATATTTTTAAAAACTGATGTCTAAATTTTAGATCCTAAACTGATGCCTAGGCATTTGAATGCTAAATAATACTAAGGGATGTAAATAGCAGTATGCAGAGCAGATTTTCCCCAGCTGACTGATTACAGCCCCAAAGATCAGTGCATGTAAATACTATATATTAATTGCTGCAGATATTTTAGCATGTGGCTATGTGATTACCAATGGTCTGTGGCTCCAGCCTAAATGTCAAACAGATCTGGGGCATTTGTGCATCATCCGCAATGCGTAAGTCAAGGTCCTTAAAGTGAAGGTGCTTAAAATATGTATTCAATATCAATTAAAGGGTGAGTTTGTGTGTGTGTTGTGTTGTGTTGTTCCCCCTGTGCTTGGGATGCTGACACATCACACCTTACGCCACAGCTTGTGAGACATGGTAACAGCTGGTGTGCTCTTAGCTCAGAGAAAATGTGAGATAAGAGTGTTATTGTAACCTCTGTAAAAGAGGTCTAACATTGACTCATCAAAATTGTGTTTGAAGTTACACATTTTTGGAAGTCTTGTCATGCTTCGGCTAAGTGCCCCAAAACATAGCAGGCACTTACTCAGAGCTGGATAAAATCACAATATTGAATACTCTCTAAGATTTAGGGAACTCATCTCCCCGCGGGCTGTACTGTACTCATCCCATTGATGAAGGAGAGCTTGCAGCAGCAGAATGACTTCTGCTCCCGGTGCCGGGTTTCGGATCCGGCCACGTGCCTCTGCAGGGCACGGATGAGTCACTCCGTTTCACTAACAGAACTGGCGTTTCTTCTCGCACAGATGATGTTCAACAACTGCGTCTATTTACTCACTTCTTCGCTCCTGGCTCAGGCCGGGGCTTGAGGAACGCAGTGAGAAAAGTTCTTTATTTGTAGACGTCCTATCGGCAAGCGCGGGGGGAATCTTGCTTGAGTTTTTGTATCAGATTTTTCAAATTGCAGATTCAAGTTAGAGCTGAGCATGAATTATATGTTTTTGATTATATATATCTATTCCCTGGAAACAGTAGGTCTTCACAAATAAAGCTCTTCATGGGAATGGACTACTTTTGCTGGATTGTTTAGCTCAAAATAGATGAAAAAGTCCTTGAAACTGTCCAAATATTTTGGTGCTGATGCTTATCATGTAGTACAAAATCCTGCACTTCATCTTCCAAGCAATCTTAACATCAACTGTGAAGTTGGTTATAGAAATAAAAATTTTAATAATGGTTGTTACCAAGATGGAGGGCTTGCAATAATCTAAATTAATAACCATATTAGTTTGACTAGTTTCACCCATAATTGTGTCCAAGTTTTTACATTTAGTCCCAACATTTGCAACTATATATATATAAAATATATTTATATAAATATATAAGTATATAAATACATATTTATAAAAATATATGTGTGTTTATATACATATGTGTGTGCACAAATATACTGAGATATATACATATGTACATAAAAGTGTTCTTTGAGCAGATGCAACCTCCTGAAGAAACACCTGGATGCAAATCTGGATCCTGATACTGTGCCCGCATCTTACAGGGTGCCACTGTAAAGAGAAGGTGACAATTGCCACTGCTGGTCCCCACGGGGGAGGTCCTCCCGTTCAGAGTAGAAGGGACATGGGCTCCAGGCTGGGACCAGCATAACCAGTTCCCAGACACTTAACTCTGAGCACACAGTCACTGGGGTATACACAGGAAATAAAATGGTACTAAAACAATGCATTTGTGTTAAATAAAAAATGCTAGCACTTAATGAACCTCATCTTTTCCTGTGAGATAGGAGTGGAGGAACAGGAGCAGTGTGTTTATCATGCTGAAGGCATTGCAGGCTTTGACAGGAATGGAAATGAGAGGAAGGGAGGAAAAAGGATGGAGGTAGGGGAACAATATGCAGAATAGGGAACAGCTTGCCAGCTTCCTCCGAGGGTAACAGGGGAAGAGAGAGATTTTTCATTAATGGATAACTGGCATTCCTCTACTTTTCAATTTTAACAAACCTTCTAATGATAATTACAGACTTTCTGTATTTATAGAGACCCAGTGCGTGTGTAGACAATAGCGTCATCTACCAAGTCCTTTCTTCTGCCGCTTTACAAATTCAGCCATTATCTTTCATGTCCTTCATTAAAATATGAAAGGAGATAAGCAATATATAGCTATGTCATTTCCCAGTAGTACGAAGGGAGGATCAGAATTAACTCTGGCTAAGGAGAGCCAAAAGAAAATGTGAAGAGTTAGAAAGAAAGGTAGGCAGAGCCGTGCTCGCACAAATTCCTGCTGCCAGCACTGGCTCATGCTTACGGGAATGATCAAAGGTGGAAAAAATGGGAGAGGACTACAAAACCACAAGGTTAATGCTCTAAAGAAGGAGGCACATGGCCCACGGGGGTCTCATCTGTACTGGCTGTGCCCAGCCAGGCAGAATTCCCATATAATCATTTTCCTCGGTCTTCTCCAACAAAGAAATAAACAAACACACACCTTGCTAGGATAAAAAAACTGGATATTTTAAAACTCCTGTGCTCAGAAGAATTAGTCAAGTGGTTCCTGTTTGGATTTATGGACTAAGATGGGGGAGAAATTGTAGATTTCAGCCCAAAGGACTGTACAGCATGCCTAGCATAGCATCCATAGCAGACATAGCACCCATAGCAGCCACCTGAGTTAAATCAGGCTTTGGAAAAGTGCACATTTCTGATTGAACTGAAAATAATTTTTTACATTAATTAAAAGAGATTTTAAAACACACTTTCCCTCCTCATTCTTATATGATTTCCTTTAGTGACCTGATATTGGTGAGATTTAAAAAAAAAAAGCTTAAGAAATGGATTTTAAGGAATTTCTCCCAACAACAGGCATCCTCATGTACTTTCAGATGCCACAGACTCACAAAATTAGTTGTATTTAGAAAGCAAAGAGTCTTATGCCTGAAATATCTGTCAGTCTTGTACCTCTACCATCACACCAGAAAATTTTCTGTGGATCCTGGACATACTCTCCAAAGCTCTGGCTCCTTGCGGTCTCAGGGTTGTAAACCAGAGCAGTCACCATTAAAAGGCACTTTAATCTTGGCTGTAGTTTTTATACTGCAAAAAGCATTTGGATGATCAATTTGCATTGAAATAAGTCATCCAAAATATGGCACCTGCAGCCTTGGAGCTGTATGGGAAATTCACTGCAGCCAATGAGCACCACAAGGAACATGTTTGGGGAGGGTAATCCCTAATCCCTGGCTAACCTAAGGGCTCTCTAGCCTTTTTCTTGTGCTTTTTTTTTTTTTTTCCCCTGTCCTGTTATAAAACCACAACCATCTCTCTGCTTCCAGCAGACAGAGCACACCTCCAAATCCTCCCCTTTCGGTTCACCTGAAGCAGCCTCCCCATTTTCCAAAGCACAAATCTTGGTTCTGGGTAGAAGATACCCAAAAAAGGTCACCATAGCATTTGAAACATCAAATACTTTGCTTGCTTTGTAAAATATGTGAAAATAAAGGGAAAGAGCTTACCATCAGCTTTTTATGTGCTTATAGGCTATCTATAGTATTTTTCGGTAGCAGGGAAGGCTCAGAGGCATCTTCTCACTCTGGAAAGTAGTAATATGAATAAATTCATACAGATGATGTCCTATAGCATTGAAATAGCTTTTCTAGCTCTGAAGTGTAAATATTTTCATGTTCCCCAAGTGATCCTAGCCATGCATGGCTGTTTCTTTTGGAGTGCTGAATATTTACTGTTGATACCTTGGGAAGAAGACGCAGCAATCGATGAGAATGACCCCTGTGCCGGGGAGATAGAATGGGAGCCGGAGGGGAAACTGCCCTGTTTTGCTGAAGAGCCTCTACCTCTGATGGTGACAAATGCTCTGCAGCAGAGATGAGGCAGAGCCTCGCATCCTCCAGAAGTGCTGTAGAGGTTGCTGTGCAGTCAGTCATCGTGTGCCATGCTCCGGTGACGGCGCTCGTCACCTGCCCTTCAACAAGGTTATCTAATGATAGCGCTTTTATTGATATTCCTAATGGTCACAGAAAAGGACGTTTGGTGGCAATTCTTCAAGAATCGGTTAAAAATAGCAACGACGCTACAAGGCTAGGCAGGAAGGTTGTAAGGGAGCTTACAGAGAATTGCTAATCCGCATCTGCAGATTCATTTCTCAGCCTTTGGTGACTGAAGTGTTGTTCCTTTCTTGTGACTTTATAAACACCATCACAGGGAAAGATTTGATGTTCAAGTTAAGGAAGAGATGGGACAAGGGGGAACCTAGACTGCAGAAATGTCTGTATTTTCTGCTTTCTGCCAATCCTAAGCGCTTCCAGAATTATTTTTCTGTTTAATTTTGCCTTTCTCAAAAGATGAGTGCTTCCAAGCTAGCTGGCATTTCCATTTTTATTTAGCATTTGTCCACTTGGTCATTCTCCAGTTTGCATTTTAATAACATTACCAGAGGAGGCTGTTTAAAATGAAAAGTAACTCATGTTCTTTCTTCTCTAAGATAAAAGCATTAAAGGAACCCGAGCACAGAAAGTGAATGCCTTATTAGGGGATGGCATTTCTGAGCAGTGAATAATGATCGTGCCCTACTGTTGTCGGAGGAAAGCCATAGTCACCAGTTCATTACTGCCATAAGTCCAAAATATTGTGGCCCCTTGGACCACTCAGCAAATATCTATTGCCATTTGCTGCCTCGTCCACAGGGGGAAAAGGTGCCTTTCTTTGCTTCTTGGCTTCCTCCACCCCTGCAACAGCACCCGTAGCAGACATGGAACTGGAAGAAAGCTGGACACCAGATGCCAAGGCATATATGCCTGTTCGGATGCCCCGTGCATGTTACAGCTGTTGCTTGATGACTTTGCTTTATATTCATTCAAAAATGTGAGAAACTGTGTTTCCTGCAGTGCTTTTGTACAGAGATGTCCTGCAGTACCCTGGCTCAAGAGCAGAGGTCTGGGTAGCAGGGAATTGCCCAATGTGGAGTGAACATAAATGCTCACGTGGCCCCAAAAAAGCAAAGCGGTTTTCAAGGGCATGAGTGTGTCACAGTGAAACACTGCTCTTGAGGCTGCCAGGGACCAGGCAGAGGCAACAGAAGTTACTTCCCTCCCTGTGTTGCTGGTCTGAGTCTGAAAAACCTCAGGCAGGAGATTTCAGGCTTTGCGTTTTGCTTCCAGCACGCCGGCCACAAGAGCCCTTGGGCAGCCGACTGAGCAAACCCTGCCAGCTCCCTGGCAGCATCGAGCATCTCCTCCGGTGGGGCTGGGAGGCTCAGCCCCGAGTGCCCCCAACACCAGCGCCTCCTCGACTGCCTCAGCCCTGCCAAAAATAACATTTCAGCTCAGAAAAGCAGCATTGAGCGACATTTCCTCTGGTAATGAGACCCACTGCAGGATGAAAAACACTCTTCATCCTCCCTATCCCCTGCATCATTATTTTTTAAATTGCTAAATGATTTCTTTGTTGTTTTTTTTGTTGGGTTTTTTTTTTCTTTCTATATATTTCTCTTCCTTTGCTCCTTTGTGCCTGGAGCCAGGCTGGTGAACTGTAACGTTAAACAACCACCGCCAGCCGTCTGCCTCGGGGAGGCTCACCGTAACCCAGATGTGTCACATGAAAGGAGAAGTTGGGCTTATGACAGTCAGAAATGCTTTTGTCTACTTCTAAGAAAAAAAAACCAAAAAAACCCCCAAAACCCCCACATTCCCAGCTTCAGCTTTGTCCTAGTAGTAGAGCTCAGAGTAATCCCTGCACAGCGCTCCGAGCTGCTGAAAGAAAAGGATTCTTGTTGCTGTTTTATGTTGCTTTTCAAAGATTTGGGTAATTAGGAAGAAAGTTGAAAACTAAACTACAGCGCTTGGAAGACTGAAGCATCACCACCCACCAGTGCCAGTCACCAGGACTTCATCAGTTAAATGTCTCAAAGTCCTTAATCTAAACTGATTTCAGTTGGGCTCTCCCCACAAAGCCCCCAACAAAACATTTGTAGGGCTTGATCCACCTTTTCTCATACAAGACAGAATTCTTCTTATACCACTGAGTTTGGCAACGCATTCCTGTGTCCAAAACAAATTAGAAATAGTACTAATAAAATACCAGTAGTTCTGACATGTATATCCCAAGGCACCAGGCAATTCAGGCATTAGATATATAGTACAATGAATGATCCAGGAAGAAATAATTCTTGAAGTGTAATGCAAAAGCAGAGGAAATGTCAGAACAAATTATCACATGAGCCAATAAAATTAAAAGTCGGATTCAAACTTATTTGAAATCAGCCAGTCTCCAGTCTTCTGACTGATTCAGTGAGCAGGCTTTGAATCAGACCATAAATGAACCTCTGTTGCAATCTTGATGGGTATCAGAAATAAGTCTGCTAATGAGAATGCTAGAAGAAAAACAAATCCAGCTTGAAAATACTTTCCTGTGATTAACTCCTCCATCCACTCTATAATGCAAACAATTATTTGTTGCTGTTTATAAGTCTTTGGCATAGTTAAAGGTACAAATGACTTTTAAGGAAATTACGTTATCACCAGCTCCAGCTCCGCATCTCACTGTAAGTTATTTCTCATCCTAAATAATGACTTCTGATCCTGTTAGACTATAGCAGACAGTCCACACCATTAGGGCAGATCTACTTAAAAAATAAATAAATAAGCCCCAAATAAGGTCTGTTTCTATTATGCTGAAGGGAAATCTGTGCGTGCACAACAAAAACCCCTAATTGAAATGACCGTGCACCACACTACAGCTCGGGTCATATTCTGGTCTGTTGACTGGTGGCATTCACAGTACAGATAAGAAGGACTGGCAATTATTTCTTTTGCATAATTGGATTACCAGCAAATACATTCTTTTGGCTTCTTGTTTTTCTGATGTCATAATCAATGGTGTCACTGTGAATTTCCATGCACATGAACATTTTCAACTGCTCAGTTCCTGAACAGAAAAAATTCCTTGAGCTTCTTAAGCTGACAGTAAACAGGAGATCTTTAGATGTGGCCTCCAGTTTATTCCCCTGCAAAAAGTAATTCACAGTCTTATTGCTCCCTCCATTTCCTAAGGATCAGGGCAAGGAGAGTACAGCATTCAGGGAGAGAAGAAAGCTCTGAGGCCACTGGGCACAAAGGGGAAGCACAGATTATGCCTGTGGTCTGACATCTTGCAAGCATCCGTCTCTCAGTCCATTATGAAATTCTTCCACTTCACTTTGCTCTCGAGACCAGGGGACACACAGCACATGACAAAAATGGAGGAGAACTTGATTTCCACCAGGGTATAGGATTCCAGGGGCAACCCTACAGGCATCTGGTTTTAAAAAATACTTTTGACAGATGAAATAACCCTCCTTCAAGATTTTCAGCCTCTGGCTTGGTGCTTGGCTACTCCAACAAGGGAAAGTAAAAATAACTAGTGTATGAAGTATGTCTCAATAACATTTATTATCCTCCAGAAGAGGATTTCAAGAATAATTTGTGAGTAAATTGGCTGGAATCCTCTTCAGGTTCTGTAGTACTGGCACACACTGTGACATGTCATTGCTGTCCTGACCCACAGGTACTCAAGCCTCTCCAGAGCTTTGCCATTAATTTCCAGATGAGGATGATAAGAAGCAAAGCAGGATGAGTTCCACTCCCTCCCTGCAGCCCTGACTCACACACTTGGCTCCCTCAGCCAGGAGGGAGAGGTGCTACACAGAAAGTATGGAACCTAATCCTTTATTTTGCTAGAGGCAAGGGATGCTTTGACCTTCCTGGGCTAGGGTCTTTCAGTGGGCAATCAGTGTAGGGTCAAGTCAGCCCCACAGGATACACACGACACATCAGCCATCCCTACACACAGGCTTCATCTGAGGCAATTTACCTCCTGCTTTCAGAGGGCTGAGGGGATCTGTGTGACCACCGAGGGGGACCCATACGACCTGCCATCACTGAGAACACCGGAGTGCCTCGGGCAGTGGGAGGCCCGTGCCAGCAGTCCCAGCAAGACCGAAGCCAGGGGAGATAACTCACTGGGATGACAGGATGTCTATCAGTACTGGTGCTGCGAGGGGCTCTCCAACCGCTGCACCACTTCTAGGACTCAGTCCAGGAACTCCAGGAATCAGAAAATCAGCCAGACGTGATTGTGAAACATTATCTGACACTCCCTGGCAATAATTCAGTGGTGTCCCCTTCACTCTGCACCATCAGTTCTGAAGGGCTCTCTTTTTACTCCTTGAAAAGCTACAAAAACGCGTTTCATCATGTCACCGGGGAGTTCAAGGAAAGCTGGTGTATTAATTAGACTTCCCTGCAGTTTAATCAATCATTGCTCCAGGCTTGGGATGGAAATATAGCAATTAATCTTTTTTTTCCTTGGTGTGTTTTTTTTTTCATCAAAAGATAACCATTTGAGTATCTCTTGTTAGCAGGAGAATAATCTTGCACTCAATTACCACAATTATTACCATTATTTACAGCTTTACAATGTACCTTGCAAATGACTGCACAGGCCATACAACAAAACAAGCAGTGTGATGAGGCCAGCTAAGGAAGGCTTGGGATTAAATATCAACTTTAATTCTAGTCTTACAGCCAAAGCTGTGGGAGTGAAGGGAGAAAATAGTGTCATTTGACTTTAAAGCTGAGACAATCCATGACTTATTGCAGTCGCATTGACCCTACTCATTGGGTTTTTTAATCAGAGCAGTGTTAAACAAAAGCCTTTGTCCAGCAAAAAATGAGGGAAGAGCACAAGCCATACAGTGAGATATTGGCTAATGCATTTAGTTAATCACCATTCCTGCAACTTCAGCCCTGTGAGAAGTCCATATGGATTTCTTGGGGTTTTTTTTTACATCCCTCGTTCCCCTGTTCTCTGGGGAGCTGCTGTTAGGTGATCTTCTCCGCATGGGCCATAGGACTGCTGGCTCTCTAGTGCTCCAGGCAGACCTAATGACTATGGTAAAGTTTTAGACGTGTCCCTAACTGATGGAGGAGGGAGCGGGGTGGCTGGTTCCACGCCAGCTCTGCTGCACCCGGGGGCCGTGATGGATCTGCAGCCACATGCAAAGTTCAGTCGCCAGTTTATCCGGGCTGCTGCGCTAATGCGCTGTCTTGACACTGCCACAATATGCTTGAAATTACTTTTATGGAAAAAAAGCAGAGTGACTGATAATTCCGAGGAGGAATTATTTCAGGTTTGGCACCTTCAGTCCGTGCAATTTCCAGCTGCTCAGCAGATTAATATTTTGCATTGGAATCTTTACATCCATCTTCAGATACCATTGCATCCGAAAGAAAATGCTTTGAAAGAAATTGCAGGCCTAAGCTTGGTGAAAGGCTTTAAATAATGTAAAGATCTTAAAGAACAAAGAGTTCATTATGTAGGTTTAAAACTGTTCATTTATTTGTGACCAGGACCTTAAAGAAAAATCTGTCAATGTGCACCCAAATATATCCCTGCCTGAGTAGCACTAACAGGGGAGGGATTTTGTTTCCTTTCAATATGGCATCAAGAAAGCAATCTCAAGCAACCAATGAAGCATTTTGCAACAAGAATCTTAAGTGTTCTCAAATAGAATGAAATTAGAAAATGAAAACTGCTGATGAAAAATAAGAAACATAAGTATTGTAATGCATAATTCGTATTTGCTTTTGCTTTTTGTGGCATTGCTTATGTCTGGGATAAACAGCATATTTCAGCTATTTATTTACAACGTAAACATTTACAAAGTGGAAGCCTATGAATCAGGCTGTTGTTATGGCTTTGTCTTTAACATCTGATTACTTCAAGCCATGTTTTGTTCTAGGTAAGAAGCAAAGCTGAGCTCTATGGTCTACCAGTCTCCCTCTTAATCTTCCCAAACTCAGCCTTCGTTGTAGTAGACATTTCATTAATAGGAAAAGGCCCAACTCACCCTACAGCTCTGGAAGCTGTGACAAAAATTGCTGGAATATGAATATTTCCCTGGGTGTCCCTGTGCCCTTGTCCACATATAGTTTAGTGAATGTGGGGAGAGATGTGCAGTGATTGTTTTATAACACATTTATTCATTTTAATATGATTTTGTATTAAACAGACAAAAAAGTGGGCTAGAACCTGCTTACTGCCATGAATTTCTGAAAGCATCTGGTGTGGCAAAGTGTTAGAAGTTGGATACAGGTAACAGATGCTGAATTGAGGATGGCTAATGAACAGAGAGAACCCATGATGGTGTGTGGTACAAACCCGAGGCTGGAGTAGCTCAGGCCATGGCCTCAGTGGCCCCATGGTCCCCAGGGATCAGAGCTCCACAAGCTCCCAGCTCTGCAGACAGCACAGATTGGGTTCTAACAGGTTATAATTTATTCGTAATTTCGTTACCACAAGAAGCCATTAGTTGTGCATTAGGTTACCCGGTATCTTTGCAATGCTCTCATTTATTAGGTACTTCTCTGGATTAGTATTTATTGTTATTGCTATGTTTATTATCATTCTAATGGTTATTGGTATTGTTATGCTTATTTTGCGTATCATGAACTTCAGTATATTAGCATCTGGGGTAGGACTAGAAAAGGTCTAGCATGAAACAACTGCAAGCTGCAGGTTTTTCAAATGCTGCCAGCCCTGTGCTTTGCCTTTGAGGGTCTCGGTGTGGGGATGAGGAAGAAGTCCTGGGGCTGAGGAAGTCCTGGGGCTGAGGAAATCCTGGCCTGAGGTCAGCCTATGGCAGCTGGGATGCGGCCATCAGGAAGCACTGGGAAGGATTCCCCTCTGCTGCAATCCCTGCCCAAGGTGCACAGAGAGAAGATTCCCATTTTGGATGGATGCTGAGCCCCAGGGTGGCTAAAGGGCACCCTCAACCTGGCCCTGGGATCAGGCTCCTTTGAAAGAGTTTACCAGCATTTAGCCAGTTCAGCAGCCGAACCGCAGCACCCGGGTGCCCATTCATGGCTGCATTATTCAGAGCAACTCTATTCCCACCCGCCCATGGACAACTGAACTGCAATACATCACACCCAGATTGCAGATCAATTAACTCTCCGTCATTGATTCTTGGCTCTCCTCTTTACTGCTGCTTCAGCCAAACCTGCTGCAGAGCCCAAGATGCTGAACAAAATGAAGTCCAGCCTCTGACATGGTGGCACGTAGCAGCTCTGCCGCCACAGCTGGGAACGGACCCTGCTGAATGGGACTTCTACTTTTTATTTTAGTGTTAGTTACTTGGTAAGTGGAATGGTTATCAGCCTCAGCTCAGTCCTGCACTCCTCCTCACCTGCAGACACGACTCAGCCCCATTTCTGAGCATTCCCAGCCGCTGGCGACTCACAGCTCCAGTCTTATAAAAATATAGAAATATCTGTATTCATAATTTTCCTACAGGAAAAAAGTTGTAAGGGAGATATTTTGATAAATTCTGAGTCCTTATTACAACCCATCAACACCAAGGAAAGTCCTGCTTGCAAGAGGAAAGGATGAAATTGCTCTCTGGGCTTAAATTACAAAAAAATGTGTATGATAACTTTTAACTATAATGATTATCCGGTCTTCACTGCCATAAATGATCTTGACAGTGTCACTCAAATTTATTGAAAGCTAGGTCAAGCAAAACATATTAGACCAGCAAATTAAATTTCCTTATGAGGAGACTGACAGAACTGAGCTCTGCCATTTGTTCTCTTTTTCCCCTCTTCCTTATCAGATGGCCAGAGTCTGGTTTTGTGCTCTTTGTTGGCTTCTTTGGAGGACCCAGGGGAGCAGTTACTGAGTGTTTCGCTTTTACTTTTTTTTCCACAATGATGCATTAAAAAAAGCTTGAAAAACTTCAGGTCAGAACATGAAGTGGGAGTTCTCAACTTTCTAGCATAGTCACTGTTCAGGCAAAATGTTCTATTTTCCTTGGGTTTATGACTAAAGCAAGAAAAAACCTCTAATATTCAGATACTGGCCTATCTCATTGACAGTATGAACAACCTTTTTAGAGATTTTATGGATTTTCACCAGAGGTTTCATGTTCTGCCTGCATTTTTCAAAACCCACAATTTAAAAATCTTGAAGAATAGATTCCCAGCAACGTGAAATTATAAGACCAAGTGACGTGAGTCTCCCAGCCTGCACCTCCTAACCCCAGCTGCACACCCCAAGGGTGCCACTCGAGAAGACTACTGGCTTGTGACACAGGTCTTCACAACATGGTCTTTCTTGAATGCTTTTCTGGCAGTGAGATAAGGACAGTGCTGATAAGCACTGGTGGGGCTCTGGCAGCATCTTTGCCCTCTGGGAAGACATCAGGGCCTTATCCATCCCTCTGCTCCTGGACCTTCAGCCCCCTGCAGACTCAAGCACGTGCTGGCGAGGCTGGTTTATCTGTGGCTTGTGCTCAGACATGTGTGTGCCATTTGTACTATATTTGTATCTTCTCCGTGATCAATACGTGGAAGACCAAATAGATCTGTCAGTTAATTTTCAGAGTGCAAAACATTTTGTTCCAGCATCTTTCTCTCCTTAAGGCGGTTGGAATAGCGAAGGTGTATTATTTTTATTCAGTGCTTGAGGTTATAAGATAAATTAAAATAACAGCGCGTTCCAAATGAGATTGCAATATATGTATTGGGTTTCTTTCATTCGATTTCTTTGACTGGGATATTAAATTGAACTGACTAGTCACACACTTCGCAGGGCAGTGAATTATTCACAGGAAAGCCTGAATTGCAGTTAATTTAGCCTCCTGCAAACCCCAGTTAAACTGTCATTTTCGTGGGCTGTGACTCAGGTTCTGAAGAGCCACAGCTTTGGATCTTCTGGACTGGACACCTGCAAGGCCCAGCACTTGGGGGTCTGGGGCGCAGACCAGGGGGACCTGATGCGAAGCTGAGAGAGGATATTCCCACAGGATGTACCACGAGGGGTTAGCTTGCCTGGCAGAAGTAATACTGGGTCTGGATAGGGTTTGACTGGATAAAATCATCTCCCAAATAGTGTCTTGTGTACTAACACACTCTCAGTGCTCTCAGAAGTAACAAGAACTGGAGTTTAAAGTAGCAGATGCTCGGCTCCGCTGAAAATTACACAGACTTTATCCTCCACCCAGACAGTCCAGCACAAAACATCTCCTTGCTGTAACGAAGACAGGTTTCAGCCTTTTTAGAGGTGGCCAAACCCCTCCTGCTCTGGGTTTGATACATCCCACTCCAGCTTTCCTCTGCACCCCCTGGGTGTTGCTAGACCCTCCGTGTCTGTTGTGTACATAAGAAAGCAAAAAATAAAGCAGTCAATTTTGCAGCTCCAATTTTAGCACTATTTTCACAGTTACTATTGTGCCAGAACTCCACATGACACAAAGAAATCTAGTAGGTCAGCAGCTTGAAAATAAAGTCTAATTTTATATTTAGGCAAGTTATATAAGCATTTGCTAATTAAGAAAAATGTTTGCCTGTCGTTCTCCCAGAAGAGAGAAACACACACAGTACTTGAAAGGTCCCTAAAGTTAAAACCAGAATTGCTCAGAATTGCCCTTTCCATAAAAGATTTCTAAGAAAATTTCACAGGCCACATCAATATTTAAAAATAAAATCAAGTGTTATGTTTGAAAACATAGTGAGAAATGTGTTGGGTTTTAAGTAGCACAAGATGATAATGTTAGCACCTCTGCTAACAAAATCCCTGAAGCACTTGAAAGGACCCAATTAAATTAACAGGGACTTTTTGTTTTTTGCATTTCATGCTGTAAAAGTAATTTGTCTGCCCTTGGCTGGTGATTTCAGTGGAGCTGAACCAGTAACCAATTTGCCAGCAAGAGAAAGGCAGTAAAAATTTTAAAAGGCCTCCTGTTTTCACTCTAGATGAATAATTAGTGGGATTGCTTTTGGAAAATAAGCTAAATTCCGTGATGCATTTTCAGTCAGTGGGGAAAAATACTGCTCATGACAGCAGCATGCTGCTGGCTGGAAGTTGGAACACCATGCTGGACATTTCTCAGTGTGGCAGGATTGGAAAGGTGCTACTCAGAAACCTCCTTTTCCTCCTGAGAGATCAACCCCGGCAGACCCAGGGGGACGATCGTGGGGTGAGCGGGCAGAGTAAGCAGGGGACCCTGTTTTTGTACCCTGTGGTGGTGCAGATGCCAAGGCAAACAGCAAATGTCGTTACACTTAATAGTAAAGGTGAATTTAGAGATTATAAAGAACCATTGACTCCATGAGTCAATTTTACAGACTCTCAGACAATCAATTTTACAGACTGTCAAAGTTTGACAACTCAAAAACTTGTTCAAAATCATAGTTAATAGTTACCTATATTGCATCCTCTTGATGGGCTTTAATAACCATCGATACCACACGCTCGTTGCCCGGCTGTGCTTTCAGCTATAGGATTTAGCTTCGAGCTACAGGGTGAGTAACATGCCCAGTGAGCCACCTTTCATCCGGTATCAGCATCTTCTTTAACTGGAGATCTTCATTAGCTGTCTGCTCAGCGTACAATATTGGCAGAGGTTGCTGAAATTTGCCTTTTGAAATGGCCCTGCTGAAGCAGCACAGGTTGTCTTTCTAGTTCAATAATTTTTGTTGCTTGCAGGCTTGGCTGAGCAAGAGCATTGCTCTCCTCCTCCATTTGTACCACCACTGTCGTTAGGGGCTTCCAAGCCCTTGCACCACTGCTGACAGATCTGGCCACCTCCACATGTTTTATAGGCTCTTTTCTTTCATGGAGGTTTCTGGGTTCACTTAATTAATCATCTTTGTTCCAGTTCATTCTGCTTGATAATTAAGTCCATTTATTCTAACTAGCTTTCTTCAAACACAGAGAATTCGTATGCATGAAGGATACCTCTCAGCAGCGAGGAAGAAAAGCTGCTGAGGGCTTTGGCCCCATTGCCAGCAGTGAAAAATGTCATTTTTTACTGTCTTGCAGGTACCCTTCAGGAGTCATCAACTAAGGAAAAACTGTTAAAACAATGAACAAAATTCTTCCCAGATCTTTTTTTCAACTAACACAAATCTTTGGTTTAGGTGTCTTTACTAGAAGTCACTGACATTATTATTATTATAGCTTCACTTTCTTCAGAGAGAAAAACTGTCTTTTCCGGAACATTCTGAATTTCATTATCCCTCCGGTCTGCTTGGCCTTTTCTTCTCCAAGAGAGAGAATCTCTCAGTGCCACCTTATACCTGTGGCACCAATGTCCCCTCCAAGAACTCAGTGGTCATGAACCTGTCTGCCTTCCTTGGCTACTTCTAAAAATGAAATTTTCACAACAAACTGCTCACAATAAACAAACCTCAGTATCTACAAGGGTATCACTCTTAACTCTCTCCTGTTCCTTTGTTACCACTGTCATAAAAATACCAATTTTATGAGCATCCTTCTTTAACGCGACTCTTTTACAGGTTTTGCTGGCTGAAGAGAGTTTTAAAATGGGTATGAGCTGTAGCTAATCTTCCCCTAAGGTCTCCAGACCTACTGCAGCACTCCTCATTTGAATGCACCCTGCGTCCATCACTTAATTTCCTAACCAGATGAAGCACAATGGTTTCTGGCCTGCCTGGCTCTGGAGCTCTCATTACAATAGCAGCCTGGGTATTAAAAAAAGACAAATACCTCTGAGATCCTTGTCAGTCTAATACATTCTTACTAGAACTAATAAAACACACGTAATTTAATAGATGAAGACTTACTCATTCTCTGAAAAATATCTTGGTGGGAGTGATGATAAAACTATTCACATTCTCCCATTTTGTGCTAAGCATTATTTGTGTAGCTATGAATCACCTCCACCGCCAAACAGGGGACAGGAAAAGCCAGTAAGGCTCCTGCAGGCAAAGACTTTGGCTGAATTTGTAGAATGTTCTCTGTGTTTTATGGTTTTCTGGGAAGTATTTGTATTTGCTGTCATTTTTACCAGAGCTGAGTACATGGAGAACTTGAGCAACAACGGGCGTCATATCAGGTCTGCAAAAGTGAACTTCCATCCGTCCTTCCCACAGATGACAGAAAGAATTTATGAAGACGACCTCTGATTTATAGTGAGTGATTTGTCCTTGGGAAAGTGGGGAATTAATAATATTCAGTGAAATTACACAGATGTAACCCAGTGGTGATATAAATCACTGGACAGGGCTGCACATCCTGAAGAAGCCCTGCAGCAGTAAAGAGGGGGAGACCTGAAGGGAGAAAGCAGGTCAGATAGCTTCAAACCAGCAGCCACAGCTAAATCTGATAGGGCTTGTGTATCAGAGTGGGTTTGTGACTTTAACCCTACAGGAATACCACCAACAGCTGGGATGTGGCAAGGGAGTCTGCATTCCTCCATCCTTGTCATGGGCAGCCTGGCAGAGTAGCCCACAGTCAGGACTGAAGATGTGACACCAGCCCATGATTGGGAAAAGAAGCAGGCTAGGAAGTAACTCAAATACCTTCTTCTGCAAATCATCTTTAAAAAAAAAAAATTTAATTTTTTTATTTCCTTCTTGACATTTTCCCTCTTTTCTCCCTCCCTTCCTTCCTTTTTCCTGTTTTAATGTTGCTCTTCATTAAACAGATATAAAATCCCACTCTTCATAAAAAACGAATGTCTCTTCATACAATTTGCAACATTTTTTTAACCCTGAAGGTGAAGAGTTCATGTTCTGTGCTTTGTAGTGTTTTATAATGACAAACCAGCTTTATGGACCTGTGGGCCATAGAGTAAACCTGAAATAAAACTCCCTTTGCAATCAGGAAATTTTACCCGATGAAAAGATTATTGTTAAGTAATTCATCATAGTCTGTGGGTTTTCTTTAGAACAGTTCGAGCTACCATGCACATGGGGCACCCAGCAGGCACATAAAGCAGCACACCATGGTGCCAGCCTAAGGATGCAGGAGGGATGTGATTCTGTTGGTTGTTATTTAAGGAGCGGGAGAGGATGCGGTGGAGACACACCACACTTGGTGCTGCTCCACGCTGTGTTACAGCCATGGCATGGACTGAGGAACAAGGGCTTTGCACCGATCCGTCTGGGCAGAGAGAGGCTTTGGCTTTGCAAGGAGCTGGAGGGAAGCTGCTCTGCCCTCCCAGCTCCTTGCACACCAGGCACCCCATGGATGTCCATCACCCATTCAGACCTGATCTATCAGACCTCAGCAGCATGGTCTTCTGGTCATCGCCTGTAACAAAGTGCAGAGCATGTTTAGATACCCCAAGAACTAGAATCCACCAGTCACCCACTCCATTGGAGCGTGTGGGAGGATGGAAGGGACAGAGAAGAAGACATCTGCAGCCTCTTTATTGTTCCTGGTAAATTCTGGGGTCCATCACTGCCATCCTCACTCTAGTGGAGCTCCTCCACCCTAGCAAGTCTGGAAAAAAACCATAGGGCTACATTCACTGCAGAGATTGGGAAATATATATTTTTTTTTAAGTTTCATTCCCACAACCCAGTTTGTGATGGAAGGAGGTGGCAGCGTTTCTGGCTGATTAACCTGGCCTAATTGCACTCTCCTGGGGAGCAGAAAGCCCAAGTCTATCACACAAGAACTCTTTAAAATTTAGAGCCAAATTGTTTAATGTTTGTATTTGGAAAATTGGAGAACTCAGTACTTCACTTCAATAGGGAAGATAAGTTTACTTTCAGGTATTTGAATGAAAAAAAAAATATTATATGATATGCTTAAGTTTTGATTTATTAAGCTCTTGCTTTACCATCTCATCACTTCTTTTACCCTGTTCGTAATTCAAGCTTTCATCTCACATTCCTCCAGGATTTATTTTTTTTTAAATAAACAGGGAAAACTCTTTAAAAAGCATTCTGCCTCTAATTCTTTGACTCTTACCTATAACTGATATGAATAGGGGTATAATTAGACATTAAAAAGTCAACACATTAAGCTTCTTAATTAATTATGATTTGCCTATTGAGTTAATGTCCTTGTAAATTATTCTGGAGGAGATGTGATTGCTTTTTCCAGACATAATTGCATTGTTTATCCTATAGAGGCTTTCCATAGAGTTCTGTAAAGCCGAAGGTACTTGTTAATTGTAACAACACCCCATACACAAAGCAGTCCTTTGCATTGTCCTTTCTTGCTCGTAACTTCCAGATATGCAGGTGATTTACAAAATCCCATAAACTGGTCCTTTGCATCTCAGGCATGTTTTTTTTTTTCTTCTGTAATTTAACTATAAAGATCCTAAAATCAGGTATGTAGACTCACATGCCATAACTAATACACTTTGTATCTCACATTTTTAGGTTCAGTATCTGGGCTCCAGTGCTTTCATAACTTGGGCCGTGGGTTTGTAAGTTATATTACAGCTCCCAGTAGCAGTCTAAAAGCAGCACTGCTGAATTTTAAAGCTATTTTCCTAGGCCACAGGAAATAAACAGGCTTGATTATACCCTTCCAGAGAACAGCAATATTCCTTATGAGCATACACAGATCAGCCATCTATGAAGGCCACTAATTATCAGGGCACATCTTGTTGCTATCTGATACTACAGAGAGTTTTGCAATGAGTGATTGACTTTAAATAGCTTGATAATCAGGTGCAAATTAGGAAGGGGTGGGACTGGAATGTAGGAACCATTAAAAGGTCAGTACCCTTAAACTTTTAGCCCATTTCTTAGAGATAGGTGCTCTAATGCTCTTCTCCTGTGGCTGACTATGCTATGCTCACAGAAGGGCGGGTGAAGGAGCAGGGCAAGGAGACAGCATGCATGTAGGTATGGGGGCAGTGTCCCTTAGGACTCCCCACTTGGTGTTCTCCATTTCCCCATGCTGGGTTGCAGAAGCATTATGGCTCATATAGGAGGGGGCTCCTTCCTTTATCAAGCTGCCAAGGGATTCATCTTCCCAGCTCTTGAGATGTGGCTTTGGTTTGCTCCTGGAGGCCAGCAGCTGTCAGGTACGTGCTCCAACAAGGTCTGATGGCAGGGCTCCTGGGGCTGCCCAATGGGAGGCTCTGTTCCAACCCATTGCTTCTTCCAGATGGCAATTCACATACACTTGGGGTTGTATGCACTGCTCACGAGGGAAGTTATTTGCTTTAATCCAGTTGTTTGGATATCTTTGTTTGGTATGTCTTTGAATACTTCTTGGAGAAAGAAGTTTTCACCTGCACTTGCCTAGCTGAATCAGGTGGTGCAGGCAAATTCAAGTGATTGCTTTCCCATAAACTCAGCTCTATCTCAAAAGTAGGGCATGATGGTAGCTCCATAGTCTTGATCTGAGGAGTGGGGAAGAGCTAAAGTAATATCTGTTAGCATTTGAAGTTCTCTCTGCATTCTCTGCTATGTGTTTTGTTTCTCTTTTCTTCTCTTAAGTACATGTGGTTTGGTTATGAGAAACTGCAGAAAATTTCTCATTGAAATTCTCTGTATTTCACTATTTCCTCTCCCCATTCCAGGATTGGGCAGGTCTGCTGAACCTTTTGCTTCTTCCAGCTGATTCCTTCTACCTCTTCAGTGCTCTCTTAGCAGGAAAATCCTCCTCCTCAAATCCTCCTCCTCTTTTCTTGCGATGTTCAGAAACTATAGTCGTAGGCAGAAGGACTCACTGTGCTGAGGTTCGTGGGCACTTTCTGTGGTCTGAGTTATTTCTGAAACTAATTATCTTATCAGCTCTTCTTGACAAGTTTTGTTAAGTGACTGCTTAACAGTAAAAGCTTTGAATCTTGAGAGAGATTTCCAATTGGGGTTCAAATCTGGGGAACTCCCCTCCTGCAGTCTGGCAATCCCTCCCTGTGGATCAGCTCTTCTTCCTCTGGCACCTGCTTTGTCTCAAATTGCTGCGCAAGATGTGCAAATGTTATTTTCCTTTCTGCTGTCAGCTCTCTTCTCCACATCATTTATTACTTCAAATAATGCTTTGAAAAAGGAACTCTGATGTCTACTTTCAGATGAAAAATGACAATCCCTGGGTAACCTGTTCAAGCACATTGACAGGAAAGCTGTAATTTCAGGATGGCATCTTTCCCTGTACAGTCATGAGATTTATTGCAGATGAATGGAACAACTGAGAAGTAATTTCTTAGTCACAAGTTTCAATAGATATGGAAGGAAATGCCCTGATAGTCCATTGAGGAGCTACATTAGATGTAATTTGTGCAAGTGCTTTCATAGCAGCGTATCTATCTTCCTTCTAGCACAGAAACATACCTTCATAAGTGTATCTTTCCAGGAAATCTCAAAAGGTTATTTTATTTTGGTTTGGCTTTGTAAGATCTAATTATTTCATTTCTTTTAAGTCAAACTACTGTGTTCAGAAGCAGGTTTTTTAGGCTGTGTGTATTACATGCCTGTAGTTATGACTCTAGACACCCCTGTGCAAAGGGGAGAACACAATTTCAGCTGTATTTCTGCAGCAGGGTATTCAGGGGAAACCAGAGAACTGGAAATAAAGCCTAAATGTGTAATGAGTCAAGAAAATGTGGAAAGCTGTTGTGAGCATGGTTGTGCACACGAGGGTCGTTGTGCAGCAAATCCAACCAGCAACAACTGTGGCGGCAGATCTCAATTTGACCTTGAGGATTTCCCGAATTTTTCACCTGGGTCTAAGACCTTTTTGCATAAATGGGAAGAAACCTTTGCTAAAGAAATGGTGCCTAAACTGTACGCAACTTTTTGGCTGTTTAAAAACACAGGTTGTCACTTAAGAAGCCATGATCAGCCAGGGGGTTTTATTGGAGAGCTAATTGTCATAGAGAGAAAACTCTGTGGCACACGGGACACAACGGAAGTGCTGGCAGCCCACGAACGTGGTGCCATTTATGCCAGAGTTACGATAAACACTCTGAAAAGCATTTCCAGTTATTTTAAATTACTTTATTCTCTGATCACTTGCAAATTGAAGTGCTCTTAAAAACTTTAAGTACTCCATTAATTTTCAATTGCTCTAAACTGTACAAGCCCAGAAACCCAAAGCACTCTTGAAAATCTGAAGCGCTACAATTACTTTGAATCACTCAAAAAATGCGGGTTAAAAATCCATTTTATGTGTTTATTTTTTCACATTCATATTTTCCCTCCCAGTGCAACAAACAGCGCAGAGAGATAACATCTTCAGCCCACTAGTGAAAAAAAAAAATCATTCTAAGAAAAAGTTTTCGCCCAAATTGTTAATATAGAAAAGGAGCAGCTTTGAAAAAATTCAATAATACAAAAGCCAGAAAAGGTGTGTGCCTTCACACATTCCTCTCCACCCCAAATCTTAGATGCAGGAGACATATCCTGTGTTGTTTCCCTGTCACTGATGAATATATTTTATTCTTGAAGAGTCTGGTGCTGCTTCCATGCTCTTGCCAGTGGTACCCTGAGCTGTTCCACAGGTCTGTAGCTGATAACAAAGCTCCTTGGAGGCACAAAAACCTTTCTGATTTCCTCCTGGATTGACAATAAGCTTCATCCCTGGAAAATATCACTCAGGTTCTGATAAATATTTTAGTAAATCCTATATGAAAAGAAAGGCAGGGTTGATAAGGCAGGATGTGAGCACAGGGGCAGCAAAACTGTAGTGTTTCCCACCTTTGGCCATTGCACACTCCTAATACACTGCTGGCACAGCTTCCTCCTGCAGCTGAGACGCTCCATCTCCATTCCCATCAGGGCCCTGATGAGTGTGCCCGGTCAGTTTCAGGTCCTGGACCAGTTGCCCATCCCACAGACACCAGAGCTAGTCATGGCCATTCAGGTGCCTGGAAGCAAGCACACCAGTGGGGATGTTCAGCAACTTTAGGTTTGAGAGAAGCTTTAAAATTTCATAGATTTTGACAATATAATGTCACTGCATTGAGTCTCTCCATCCTGCCTGGGCACATTTTGTCATTCTCCCATCCTGATGGTAAATACCCATAAATGGTTCCCTGACTTCCACCCTGGAGGCATTTGGTTATGGAGAAGAAAATATTTCAAAATTCATAAAAGTTGTGATGTTTTCATAAAGACAAGGAGAATACCTTGAAATAACTTTGTGCAATGTTTGCCCAGTTCCTGAGCTCTTTCTGTTCCTGAAATGGAGGTCTTTACAGGTCTGTGATGTTGTAGAAGCAGGTTCAGTCTGCACTTAAAAGCTGCTGTCATGCAAGTACTTGCATTGCCTCATTGACTTCAGGAGTGCTGTTCCCACACACAAGTGTCTGCCTCGTAGTTTTAGTGAGTGAGAGTTGTCACCTTAACCCCATTACACACAGTCTACTGCAAGCTGCAGCCCCTACTGAGCTGCTCTGGGTCAATACTGCCATAGGTCCCATCAAATCATAGTGCTTAGGCTGTGGCTGAGCCAGAGAGCCCCTGTACTCACACCCATCACCAGGCTGATCCCCACAAACCATTCAGACTCAACTGAACATATGTATTTCTAATATCACAGAATGGTTTGTGTTGGAAGAAACCTTAAAGATTGCTGAGTTCCAAGCCCCCTGCCACAAGCAGAGACATCTCTCACTAGTTCAGGTTGCTCAAAGCCCCATCCAGCCTGGCCTTGAATACCTCCAGGGTTGGGGCATCCACAACTTCTCTGGGCAGCCTGTTCCAGAGTCTTACCACCCTCACAGTAAAGAATTTCTTCCTAATCTCCCCTCTTCCAGTTTAAAACCGTTACCCCTTGTCCTATTGTCCTTGATAAATCGAGTCCCTCCCCATCTCTCCTGCAGACCCTCTAAGGTCTCCCCAGAGCCTTCTCTTCTCCAGGTTGAACAGCCCCAAGTCTCTCAGCCTGTCTATTTCTGTATGCTATTTTATATTTTTGCATCAAATATGTAAATTATTACCTTTCCTTATACATTTCCCACTCTGCTCTTAGAACGGGAACAAAACTGTGGTTTACTGCGTACTGCCTGATTTCTGTGCAGCTTTCCTTTTCTCAACATCTTCTGCTGGAGACAAAAGACACAGCGTGTGGTCCTGACAGACTCTGAGAGTTGTCCGCCAACCATGACAGGCAGATTTCAGATTCAGTGAGGAAAATGTCACCCCATTTAATAGCAAGGTTGCTATGGGCAAGATGCTTAAAGGTAAATGAGCTCCAAAGAACACCTGTGACAGGTTCCTGGCATATGCTGGGAGCATCTTCCAGCAAGTGGGAGAATACAAGAAGAAATGCAGTGAACAAGAAGATGAGAAGGCTGCAGCTCCACCCCACCGGTCTTCACGTCCACAGCTGGACTGCATAAAAACTGGGACAGGGGACTTTGTTTTTTTGATGTAGATTCATGAAACAAAAAGGAAGCCTCCTCCCAAAACATCAAACCAGGCTTTCACATCCCAGCAAAACCCAGTGACACCTCCTACACACCCAGGTACCAGATAGTTGAATAGAATTTCTTCTGCAAAATATGTTCCCCACCTCAATGTCCAGGACACTTGGCCATGGGATAGAGGAGGTCAAGCAGCATCTTGAGACCGGCTCAGGGACAGGTTGGCTTTGGTTTGCCTTTTTGGGGAAGGAGGAGGAACAGTGGAAAGTGCTCTCCTGTGACACTTGTAGTTGCACGGGATAACAAAATGAGCTTGCATTAACTGAAATACTGGAGAAGCCAAGCTCAAGACTGATGTGATGCCTTGCGCTCCTTCATTTCTAGCTCATGGTGTCCTTGCCCATCTACTCAGCAGTGGGAGGTGGCAGCACTGTCCTCCCCAGGGGACATGGCATTGCAGGAGGGTGCTGGATCCAGGTCACGGAAGCTGAAGAGAAGCTTGTTCACCTACAAACATCCAGCAGCAGAAAGCCTTCCATGAGAGAGGGCAACTTTGAAAAGAGCAGTTAGTTTTGAGATGAGCACCTCAAGAGATTGCTCAGCACACCAGGCTGGCTGCTGGGCTGGCTGGGTACTATATATATTTCTCATTACTTATATACCAGACCACCCCTCCTGTGAGAACTGGGACTCTATTTGAGACTCTGCTGGATGTACTGGGCCCCTGGGCTGGTCCTGGGGAGCAGAGCTGGGTGCTTTCCCCCATCCTGGGGGGAGCTCTGCGCTCCCCTACCAACTTCTGCTTCTTCAGCACAGCAAGGGCAACATTTAGGAGGATCCTGCCGATGAGCTGCTTTCAGCTAATATCTAATCAAAAGGAAATACCCTTTTGGCAAGGCGTGGGAGGAGCAGCACGGTGCTGTGCTTCACTGGGGACAAGTCACACTCTGATCTTCAGCTGCTGGAGGAGAGTTAGGGATGACTAATATGTAATAAAGCAGCACAACAGGTTTAGCCCCCTGGTAAAGCCTTTGATTTCAGTGGCAGCCATTGACAGATGAAACTAAGAAATGCTTCACATGCTCAGATAAATCCGTCTGAATACTATCATAAATAGAAACTTTAAATAGACTTGCGAGAAGGATGAGAAATAATAGCTATGCAGGAAGGCTTTTGGGGAGCTCTGTTAAGTCATTTGTTTTGCCAGAATTTTAAGTAATATTTATCACAAAGTAAATAATTCAGCATCTTTAAAAAAATATAAATAAAATCTCTGATAATTACTTCCAAGAAACAGTATCAAGTATTTAGGTTTTCCTCCTTTCTAAAGTAACTGTTTCTGTCACAGGATTGTGGCCTCCTGCGTGGCTGAGCAGTGCGATGCTTTCATCTTCAGTCAAAACAACCATCAAATACTTCTGTAGCCCTCCCCGTCATCAGGCAATCTGCTGTTTAAAAGCTCTTTCTACGTTTAGGCTCTGATCTCTCTTCTATATTCAGCTGGGGAAAAAATTTTTTAAAAATTTAAAAAAAAAAAATAGGAAAGCAATTTTTCATCTCTCCAGGGAGATTTTCACTTTGGGAGCTCAACATCCTTGGCTGCCTTTGGCACAGCCCTAATTCCATGAATACATCAAGGTCTGACGTGGAGTCTGTGTGCCCCACAGTGTCCCCATGAGTATCTGGGGAGGGATGTGCCACCACAGGATTTGTCTCTGGGGGATGCCATGTAGCTGGGAGGTTCTCTTGGTGGGACCAGCGGCAGTCCCAGCTGGCACCAGGAGTATGGCATATCCCCAGTGGGGAAAAGCAAAGGCAGATGAGTCGGTGCAACGTTTTCATCGCTACTCCTTCCTCATTAATGCCATGTAATCAGTCAGTCCACAAGTGACTAATAATGGATCTAATTGCCTTTCTTCTCCTCCACCCTCCTGCTGGCAGATGCATCTCCACAGACCCGCCTTTACAGAAATCTGCACAAATACCCCAAGACTGCGAGCGTGTCACCTCTGTGCAGGTCTCCTCCTCTCACTGCCTGCACTGGCACCCGACACACCATCAGGAGGGGAGATGAGCACCCCCTTTTCTTTCAGAGCTTTATATTCTTGCCAAGGACTCATTTGGTTTATTTGTCAGTGATGGTAGAGGTTGATTTGTTCTTTAATTCAATTTTAATTAACAGGCCCTTATCCCAGAAAGCTATTTGCTGGTAGGAAGGCTGTGCTTATGCATTAGAAATGTGATAAACACCTGCACTTGAGCATTTTTGTTCCCAAAAGAAGCAACCAAGTGAAGATGGGTTGGTTCCCTGCACAAGACTCAGCAGCATGAGAGGACAGAAAGCAGGAGCAACGCAGCTGTGATGTGGGACCACAGCAAGGTCCAGGGATTGAGGTGCAGCAGCTCCAATGCTGCTTCTCTGCAATGGGAAGGACCAGAGCTGCTGTTTTTCTTACTGAAGTGAAATCTGTGGGGTCCAGCAAACATTGTGGTGTGGCTTAATGTGCCAGAGCCCAAATATTTGCTATTGGCACCTCAGCAAATCAGGTTAAAAATGGGTATCTCAAAGCTGCTGCCTGACACTGGACCACAGCAGACCACCGTGGGTATTTTGGTATGACTTTGTTTGAAGAGTAGCAAAAAGACTGGGGAATACTTTTAAACAATGATTAACTTAGAAACATCTTCCTGGCATAACCCAGGTTATACAAGGGATGATCTTCTGGCTTCAGGATAGGTCTGTGACATCCATACCTTTATGAGTAGTGAGCTCAGGATACTTGTCGTTTACCAGCTCTCGACAGGTTAAAGACCAAAAAAAAAAAAAAAAAACCAACAAAGAAGTATATGCAGTTGTGGCTTTACTTTGTAAATATTCTGTGATCCCAAAAGAGCAATATTCCCAGAGGACGAGGTTGCTCACCCTGTCCCTACCAGCATGCATCACCCAGGTCAAAGGCAGCCAAGCCTTTGGTGCCTGAACCCCCCAAGCAAGGATCTGTGTTTAGTGATCCAAAGACCATGCACAATGAGCTGCTTGGATATAAATTCATCCTTTAGCCATCCTCAGCTACTAGAAAGAAAAATAACCCCAAATACAGTGTTATTGTATGGAAGCCAAATGACTGAAAAATCATTACGTGTGCCAGTTATTAAGTGATGTGTGATGAGGTGCTTGAGCAGTTGATCATAGAAGAGATGAAACCACTGTGAAACAGAGGGGAAGGGGGATGACAGAAGAATCTGCCCACACCAAACTGAGCCCTCTCCAACAGATGAGACACTGGTTTTGTTGCACTGAAGGAACTGCTAAAAAAGAAAACCATTTAACTTGATGTTGGAGAAAATAAAGAGCTCTGTTCAATAGGTATAGAGTCCTGCAGTGGCTGCAGTCTCCAGCTGTGCTTTAATAAAAAATCCTGTTTTTCATTGCAAACCTTGATCGAAACATTTCCATTGAGAGCAGACCCACCTCAGCACTTACTTGTGTGCCCTTCTACTGTACAGTATTTCAGAAATAATTGTTTTGGCTTCCCTTTATTAGCCCTTTAGCCATTTTATACCTAATTACTCATCCTCAGACCTAAATCTCTCCCTCGGAAGCCAATCTCCTGGGTACAGCTCTACCACATCCTGGTTCTTGCCAAGCACAAGTGCGACAATCTCTTTCACCACGTAACCTTATCTACAACTAAAAGAAAATGTGCATGGCTTCATCCCATTCAGCCAAGCAGGACACCTGGCCCTGCATCAGGGACCTCTCCTCTCCACTGCCCACCCCTCGTCGCAGCACAGCTCAGCGACCAGTCGGATCTGATGGGATTTCATGTGGTTTTTTTCCAGGTAACCAGTAAAACATTGCCTGTCTCAGGGCCACAGACTGCTTTCTGTGGAGTTCCCACTTGAAACATACCCACATCAACTCGTCTTTGACAGGTAATTCTTTTAGCTCATATTTAATTCACTTTGTGTGCTGTGTTTTTGTAGCAAACTGGCTTCTTGAACGTTACATTGTGGAATACCAAGTGAAATATTATACAGAAGCTTAAATCAACACTATTTCCTTTATTAAGCAAAATTGTAATCTCATTATAAAAAAAAACCCAGTTAGTTTTAGAAGATTTATTCCTCATCAGCCCCTGTTGATAGGCATTAATGATATTATCCCTTCCTATTTTTTAACTTCTAGAGTTGTTTCCCATTGTCTGGGATGCTTTATCTCCCCAGGATCAAAGCTCAGCAGGCCTATCAATATCCAAATCATTCAGCTTTCCCTTAAGTAGAAGCTTTTCTTCTCCTGCTGCAATCTTGCCTGTACTCCACAATTTGTACAAAACTAGCATCAGCAGTCCAGGAAAAAAAATAAAATTAAAAAAAACAAACAACCCAGTAAGTTCTCTTCAAAACACTTCTGTGCAAATTATTTAGATTGCTGATTTGAAGACGCTTAACTGTTTTAACTATTGCTTCCTACCCCCTGAACTTCTGCTGTTATGCAAATTGTTGTATCATCATCATCTGATGGGAATGCATCATTTGTGGTTGTTTTTCTCCCCAGGTTCAGAACAGGAATATTTGTTCATTAAAAACATTTGCCTTTCTGCATAATTATTGCCATTTCTATAATTTCAATTTGGTAATAGTCCAAAGACATTGTTTGGCTTCACTTCATCCCTAATATATTTTAAAGACATTTTCTTACTGCTCTTTTCTCTGGAGCTGTAGCCCATGTCTTGTATTCTTTTCCTTCTCTTATCTAATTTACCCAGTTTCTAATTTCCAAATTACACTAATTGCAACTTTCCCCTTTTCTGTTTGTTTTCTATTTAGATGCAAACATTGCTCCTTTCATTGTTTTTCTGAGACATGTCTGATTTCTATAACCATCTTGGGGATCCTTTGCCAGTGGGGAGACTGGGGCACTCAGAGGTTTTGGTTGCAGTAGCCTACAGAGGTATTTCTGTATTTTCTGAGTTCTGTTTCACAGTTTGCCCTGGTACATAACTGTTTTGCATTATCAAACCAGCTTTTTGAAAATACCAAATGGACGTGTGAGTAGTTGAGGTTTTTTCCCAGCTTTCCATGAGTTATGATCAACGCTCAATCTTGTTCGCTCGTAGAGAAATGGCTACATCTCCATCCTGGAGTTAATTCCTCTCTTCCTGAGAGAAAATACTGTTGTGTTGGATGCTGTTTGTTTTTACACTAGGTAACCAAAATAAACTCTGGAGCTTCAGTGAGTGCTGACCGGTATAGAGAGACCTGCTTTTGGCCAGCCCTTCCGAGCCACTTTCTCACATTTTCATCTCCAGCTTCCACCTCTGTCAGAGGAGCACCCTGAGCTGCACACATCTGCTGGGCTGGAAGAATGAGTGAACTCACATGAGCAGCAGCTTATTTATCACTGAGAAGTGGATGCCTCAAAGATGTAAACAGTTTTTCCTTGCTGGGATAATTGGACCAGGGCTTTCTGACTTTGGCTCTTCTGCTTGGGGTTAATTTGTCAATTGATGAGAGTTTTCTCTGGTCAGGCAGCATATTTTCTCAATTATTTCTGTTTCTGTCTTGAAGTAACAGACCTAGATTATCAGAGGTCATTTTATGGACATTGTTAAGGATGTGAGTCTGGCCCAGCTGTTGCTGCCATGCAATGTTCTCAATAGTGAGATTTTGAAAGAGAAAACAAGTTTGACAGGAGCCTCTTGATATAGGTGATATCAGAACCTGCCTCGACATGTTCCTGTGCAACCTGCTCTGGATGGACCTGCTCTGACAAAAGGGTTGGACTAAGTGATCTCCAGAGGTCCCTTCCAATCCCATATCATTCTGATTCTGTGATATGATGGTCAGGAAGCTCTGACCACCATACTACCAACGGTAGCTCTACCAAAAATCAATGGGATGAGCAAGGAAACCTGGCAGCCCATCCATGCTCAGATGTGGGCTCAGGGCTGCTGCTTTTCCCAGCCACCTGGGATCACAGATCCAGGGCTGGGTTTGGAAGGGTTGCCATCTGTTGTCCTGAACATTTCTTCTCTGGGATGCCACCTCTTCTCTTGCAAGAAAAGAGTCCCCAGGTGGGGAGAATGCAGTGCCAGCATTGAGGAAACTCCCTTTTTAACCACCTCCCCAAATACAGGAACTCCAGTTCTCTGTACTTTTCTCAAATAACAAGCTCCCAATGCAAAATTCAGTACATCTGGATAGCATTGGAGTTGGTCATGCACCCTGCTGGTAATTTCAGCAGAAAGTGAAAGCCAGTGAGCCATGAAAACAACACCCTCCATCTTTGCCTTTCTTTGCATTATGGTCAGATTGTTTAAAATAAATTGTATCAGTTTTTTTCACACTGCACAGTCTGAATCTTAAAAAGCAAAACTTTAGGGTATGAATAAATTGAGAATAACATTATATTCTTGAAAAGTTTTAGTCTTCCAGGATATGGCTACCTGCTTTGATAACTGTTTGTTCCACACAGGAGACAAATAAGTAGTTCTCCACTAATTTATGTCACTGGGTTGTAATTATTTTCTAGTAATACTCTTGTGTAAGGCTCTGTATAAATATAAAAATAGGCTCTGTACTAGAACTTGCAGTTCAAATGACGTGAAAGTAGTGCCATCTGAATGATCATAGACACAGTGGGCCTCGTCGAGCCTCACCTTGAACGTCTCCAGGGAAGGGGCCTCAACCACCTCCTTGGGCAACCTGTTCCAGTGCTCCACCACCCTCATAATAAAGAACTTGTTCCTAATCTCCAATCTAAATCTGCTTTTCTTCAGTTTAAACTCATGGCCCCTCATCCTGTCACTGTAGGCCTTTGTAAACAGACACGTGTTTGCTTGCTGCAGCCATTTCCATGCAGGAAGAGGGAGAGAGCCCAAGTCCCACAGCCCAAGCCCGTACTAGTTGGGTCAAATTTTAGTGAGAGACAACCCGGCAATACAGCAAAAAGCCAAGGCCCCCAGGTCCCTGCTACCTATTCATTCAACATCTCATCCCAGGCTGTCACTCAGCCAGGATCTCCTCCTGTGGTACCTTTCTACGTGACCTCTCATCTTTCCATTGAGAACCACCACAACCAGGACAAGCTTCCCAGAGGACCCAGGATCCCACTGGTCACTACAGCCTCACCACCCTCCCACCTCAGCTGAGCAGCTGAACCAGAGACAGAGCTTCACCAACCATATGGTGCTGTGGCTTGGGCCACAGCAAGAAGTACATGCCTTCCTTCAGGCCATGCAGGTGCCACAACTGCAGAAGGTCTTTAGTGCACTTAAGAGAGTTTTATTGACCCCTTTCAGACCTTTGAGATACACAGATATTAACTAGACCCAGACTTTTAAACTATATGAACAATAACAATTCCCTTTTGGTGGAGTTTTATTTATATTGGTATTTCTAATATTTCCAAAAACTTACTCTCTAACTGTACACAGACTTTTCACAGAGTAGACTGAGACTGAATTTCTGAGGTAATAAACAAAAAATGCAAACATTTCAGGCCTTTTTTTAAACATCATAAAAGAAGAAAGAAGGGCAACAAGCCCATTTCCTCACCTTTTGCAGATGTCATTTAACAAAACATGGCTTAGTCAGGCAACTGAACCAACCAACACACTATGAATATTATTTCTCTTAAACCAGAACCTCTAATGAAAATGAGAAGGGGGGACTTCAGCTTATCCTATGTAGCTGGCAAAAATGAAATAAAAACACACTCCACAAAATGATCCCTTGGTATTCTTACACCTTCTGCCCTAACTTCTATCTTCTCTACGCATCCCTGGGGGTACAGCAGGCACCTGTTTACTGCTATTTACGGCTTGCTGTCAGGTTATGAGGAGAATGAGTGGCTTTTCCTTGAGAAAATAATTTACATACCATATCTATAGTATAATGCATTCAAATGGGATAGAAATAAAGTCAAACATAACCACAGCTTCCAGAAAACTGAGAGGATTTTTTCACAAAAGAAAACCCCGAAACCACCAACAAAAAAACCACACAAATTACATCTTCTTTGTTCCCAAATATTTATCAGAAAGGGACTTATTAAACAATTTTATTTCTCAAACTGGGAGAATGTTTCCGAGTTCTCCTGTTTAATTAGCTCACTTGAGAGAAGTCTGCAGCAGTTACAAAAATGCCCCAATGATGCCCATGCTATTCTCCCCCTTCTTTGATGAATACTATTTAATTTCCCGCATCTCCAATCTGATGTTCTCACTCTCTTCCTCCGAAACACCTGTGCTTGTGGGCTAAGAAAAGGATCCCTATTCAGCGCTGTCACAAAAGCAAAGAACATCTGGGCTTATATGTCTCCACTACCTTCTGGCAAATGTTGTTCTCCACATGCCCGTTTCACACTTTTGTCTTCCCAGCCTGCTGGGAGGGCGCTGGGAGCTTTTCACTGTCTTGCTCGGGGAAAACAGGGACAGCGTGTTTGTCCGTAAGCACCAGAGGGACAATTTTTAGTGGCTGGTAACTAGACCAGCTTTCCTGAGAAAAGCAGTTCGGATTCATCCCTGGTATAGCTCTGCCGACTCTGACGGCTTTTTACCAGGGCTGAATTTGGCCCCATGTTGTTAGATGTGTGCATATTAGAAACAGAGTCATTTGCTGCAAGGGAAACAGTCAACATCTTATTTGCATCCATGCATATCAACAATGCAATTAGGGCAAACTTCTTTGAGAATTGGATTCAGATGGTAATTAAAGAATTGTGTTATGAATTTTAATTTGGCATTAGTGAAGTAAATTATTCTGTATTGCTCTGTTCTCACAGTTTGGGCAGAATACATTATGCTTTGCTTACTGAGACCTTTGAATTAAAAAAAAAAAAAAAAAAAAAAGCCTACTCCCTGTGTCCTTAGAATCTAATTGTGTGGAAGAAAATGAGTTACATAAAACATTTGCCAGTGATTCAAAGTCAAACAGCAGCGAACATCGTTCCTTTGATTCCCTCCCACAATTTAGGGACTAAGTTGGAAGGGTTGGGGAGGAAACTCTTCTAAGCAGCAACAATTTGTAGGATCTAATAAAAAAAAAGAAAGGACATAAAAATAGCTACTTTGAAAAGATAGGTGAGACAGATATATTTTAAAAAATAATTAATGTCAACATCTATATCACTGATAATGGTATATGGCCAGCAGATACGATCTTAGAAATTCTGGCTAAACTTAGAAAGTCATATTGGATCCCTGACATACGTGCATACGTACGTGCACAAGAGGGCACATACATATATGTAAATATATAAAGTATGCAGTGTGTGCATTTGTGTCTGTAATTTTGAAGGTCTGACCTCCTACGTACCAGAAACCCAAAGTTCTACCTACTAACTTTTTGCACTGCTGTCGTATTTAGTAACTGCTTTTCACATCCCAAACTCTTCGCTAGTAGTTTTTAAAAGAACTACGCACAGGGTTTTAAAAGAAGACCAGTAAGGTCAAGGACAACGACAATTCTGGCACAACTACTTGTTGAGATGAAGAAATCTAGGTACATGCATGTGGAAGGAAAGGAAATGGTTTTAGCAGTTTTCAGAGCAGTATTTGGTGGAGCCATTGAAAGTGAACTTCCTTGAGCAAGGTGCTCTGCATGTCTACAGTAAAAGGCCATCACTGCTTGCAGAATTTTCCCTCCCATGTAGACAAGACACAGGGCACAGCATTGGAGGGAGGGGTGTGTTATTCCTCCCATATTATATGGCATGTGAATCTCCTTTTTTTCAGCAGTGTTTCCCTTTGATCCGGACCTCTGGGTTCCTGCATCAGCAGGAGGAGGTTGTAGAGAGGTGGGGGTTGGCCTCTTCTCCCAAGGGAATAATGAACAGGAGCAAAGGAAATGGTTTGAAGTTGAGGCAGGGGAGGGTTAGATTAGATATTAGGAAGAATTACTTTCCTGAGAGGGTGGTCAGGCACTGGAACAGCCTGCCCGGGGAGGTGGTAGAGTTGCCATCCCTGGAGGTATTTAAGAAACATATAGACGAGGCACTTCAGGGCATGCTCTAGTGCTTGAGTTTGTTGGGTTGTGTCTGTTTGTGGGGTTTGTTTTGGTTTTTTGTTGTTGGGTTGTTTTTTTTCTGTTTGTTTTTTTGGGGTTTTTTTTGTGGTTGGACTTGATGATCTCAAAGGTCCATTCCAACCATGAAGATTCTGTGATTATTAGGTTTACTCTCTCTCATTGTAAGGACTTGTGTTTAATGCTAAGAGTAGCGGGGGTTTGACATCAGTCGTTTACAGGCACACATAGAGAGTGTGACTACACTGTGTTCATTAACCAAGGAGAAAAACTGTACATGGAAACCAGAATGCTTCTGACAGAATCAAAAGGAATTCCAGTTTTTTTACGGACTGGTACTAGTTACTTTTTATAAACTGACATTGCATGAGTTCAACATTTGGAATAACTAAATCATCTGTAAAATACGATAGAGTATTTCCTTGAAGGTTTAAAGCATTTCTAGTATTCAACACCTCTTATGATGCCCAGGCACTGCCAGGGGTTGGACCAGCTAAAAGGTCTAGAAAATGCAAGAGGAAAAAAAATTATTATGTTCAACCCTTCCCTCCAGAAGACAAGTGAACAATCAAACTCCCTTTAGTGACTGGGAGACCCAGCTCCTGTTCCCAGGCACGGCACCACTCCCAGCATGCCCTGAGAGGGTTTGCACCATGGGGCTGGTGAGGGGCAGCCCTCTCTTGCTCCCCAACATGACCACCCCTCAGCCTATCTCTGCCCTTCCCGATAGATGTTAGGACATCCTCCACGACTCTTGAGGACATCTGGTGATAGAGATGCCACGTTTTCTCTCAGCAACCCATCCTGGATTCACTGTCTTACTCTTAAAGTCTGCCTTTCCTCATATTTAACTGGCATCTTTCTTGCAGCAATTCAAGTCCATTGGGTCTTGTTTTTTGACCAATCAGAAAAATCTTCAGCTCCATTTCAAGTCAACGAAGACACCTCAGTTTCTACCAGATAAAGCTGTAAAACCAGAAAGTGTTTGAATTTTTTGTTACACAGGAGAAGTGCAAGTCATTTTGTGGTTTGGGTTTGTTTCTTAACAGAAAAAAAATTAGGAGTTAAGATTCCAGGGCATCAAACTGTCATACAAAGGGCCATATTTTCAGTATTTCTCATTTAGACAGCTGAAGAGCCAAATGTTTCATAAGGACTATTCCTTCCCACGAGAAGGAATTTTCCCCATTATTTTCGTTGTAGATTAAAATGTTTAAGACTTAAATAATCTTTGGATGAGGTCCTGACCTCATGTTTGTATAAATATGGACTCGTTCAGCTGAAGTCTATGGAGCTATAAAAAAAAAAAATAACACCAATGTAAGAGAGGATCCAGCCCAGAATCTGTCAGCATATTCTCGGTCCCGTGATATTGCCCAGCACCAGCACCATACTGGCTGGCCCCATATGCCTCCAAGTGTCCTGACAGAGGTATTTGCAACTGCTGTTGGAGTGCTCAGATATGAGCTACAGTATGAAACAGATGGTAGCTCCTTGTAAAATAATATATCCAGAGGTACCCGTTGTAATAACCCTCCCGGTATTTGTGTCTTTGAGGTAAGCTTACTACAGATGTTAGCCAGAGGACATACTAAGCTTATTCAGCAAATGTCTTCAGGGAAGGTAGATGCTCCAACTCCTTAGGAAATAAAAAATATATTACATTTTTTTTCTTCTGCCTGAGATTAGTGTTCAGCTTCAGACATTACGTGTCAGATTGTTGTGCTCTGTGGGTGCAGGCATGGGTGTCCCCCAATCTTCCATCAAGGAGCAGTGCTGGGAAGGCAGAGGGTGCAACACCCCAACTGCTGTGGGTACCACGGTGGGAGGGCAGAGCCCACCAGGGACAACATCTTCTGTCACCGTGCAATGAAAACGACAGCAGTGGCAGCCAGTATCCAGCATGCCCGGCTGCCCAGTTCCTAAATGCTACATGACATTAAAAAGTAACAACAACAAGAAGAACAACAACAACCCTGTGCTGTCCCTCCTCATTAACTTTTTAAAGCTCCTGCTCGCTTCATGGAATCACCATTCTATTGCATGGTCAATAATGTATGAAATGAAAAACTCCTGTCCACCCTGAGATGAAAAAAAGTGGAGGGAGGTTTACAGTAACTGCTTGGGGATATTTCTGGTAGGCCTGAATGCAGATGCAAAAAAAAATTTAAAAAAAGTAAGAAGAGCAGAGGCAAGAAAATAAAATTTAAAAAAAAAAAAAAAGGATCCAACATTTTAAAGACAGTTGCAGTGAGAGAGAGATTATATTCTCTCTTTCTTAATTTCTTTTACTCTTTGTCACCTGCTCTCAAGACAGCCACAGGCTAGAGAGAAAGCAATGGCCTTTTTCTTCTTCATTTCTCTTTTTAAATGAATTTATTGCTCATGGAAGACACTTATCTCTGCTAGCCCCCGAGACCCAGAATTAGAAGCAAACGTGCATCTTCAATCCATCCTCCCGTCAGTAGCAATCTCCTTGACCTATTAACCATCTCACTGTTGGGCTCAGCTGAAGCATCTGTCCAGAGGTAGAACATGGCAGGACTTTTCTGACTGTGTTCAGCGCTCCAGGGCTGGATCAACACTTCACCCAACACAGTTAACACATCCATGTAGAGAATGGAGCACCATGCAGAAATATTCTAATAAGGAAAGGGAAAGAGGGAAGGGAAGGGAAGGGAAGGGAAGGGAAGGTGCTTAGGGTTTGGCAGAATGGGCTATCTGAAAGTGGGCAGGTGACATTTACAAAAGCAGATTTACAAAAAGAATGTGCTCAGCCATCAGGGCACTCTGTCTCCAGTGTGACTCTTCCCACTGCCACTGTGACCGAATTGTCTTGTGGAGGCAACAACGCTGACAGATCCGCACACACAGAATCTGCCAAAGCTAGTTTGGACACGGTGGTCCCAGGGAAGCTTCCTAAAGTGGTGCTGAGCCCAGCCTTATCCCTGCTAATGGGGCCTGCTTCACGGTGAGGGCTGCTGCCCCAGCCAGCCCCAGCTTTAGCACGCCAGTCAGAAAATTCAGTGTGGAATAGACAGCTTCTTCACTTTATAACAACTCACAGCAAATTGGTGTAATCTGCGTTTCCAGCTACAGGAGGGTTTTTTGAGCAGAATTAATTGTAAATGACTTCTAGCCTAGTTATAATCTAAAATACCATTTTGTTTTGGCAGTAGAAAGGAACTGTACTTTCTGCATAAAGCCAATGCCTATAAAACAGAAGAAAGCAAAGCATGATCAGTGTGGTGAGCAGGAGATAAAACAAGCTCCTTGGCACTGGGCAATGGCAGAGGAAGTCTGTTTCCTCCCTGATAGTCGAACATTGTTACCCTAAGCTGGGCTGGTTCTCCTCCCACCAGGCTGTTCATATACCATCTGTCCGTGCCGAAAATTATCAGGAGCATTATGTTGCGTCTTCACTTATTAAAAGGCTGAATGCAAACTTTCCAGAGCATACAGAGTGTTACAGTTTACTGCACCGGAAACTTTATACCATTATGTCTAGCGAGGCCCCTGAGTCTCTGTTTTAATGCCTTGGAAATGCGACAAAGTAGAGCTAAGAAAGGGCAAAGTAAAACGTGAAACTTTAAAATCAGGATCCACAGTCTTTTCCCTTTTCCCTCCTTCTTTGACATAAAACTATAAAAAAAAAAACCCAAACAAATTTATACTTATATTGCATTTTTAAAGCAAGGACAGGATAAAATCTTTCCCACAAGCATTTTGTCTGTGCTGCCTTTGAGGGGTGGAAAAGCTTTCAGAAGAAAACCATAGCGCCAGCACTTTTTCTTTTCCCTCAGGTCCCCCGTCTAAACTTGCTTTCCCTAAAATGTGAACAGAAAACCATCTTCAGATGCCGCCTCGATAAGAGGTGAAATGCAGTTCTTGCTATTAATATTTAAGAATCACACATATCTCCACGTGTTAAAACACTCTATTACCACCACCAGTGTCCGCTTTCCTTTGATGGGCAAGTTGGCATTTCCTGCAGTGATGAGAGAACGAGCTGCTGACTTGACCCATATCTTACTCCTACTACAAAATGAGAAAATTGGCCCTATTAGAATAATGCATGAGTGAGTTTAGGTTCAGATTTCCATGTGCACCTCTGGGGTGGACTGGGAAATAGAACAGAAATTGCTCACTTTTGTTCACAGAACAGATAAACAGCAAATGCTGGGCATAGGGCTGAGAGAGTCCTGGTATTCAGACCATCATTGACTCTTACTAGTATTTTGAGAAACATAGTTTATAATTCCAGAATTAAAAAGTCTTTCACTGCTGACTAGCTTCATGTAATTGAAAATAGGATATAAATTCAGCAAAATGCCTTTAGTAGCTCTTGAGCAACTTTAACAAGTGGGAATGGGTGAATATCAGTTTATTGAAATTGATCACTGTACCTTAAACTTTATCCACGATCACTGTATTCTGGAAAATAAACAACAGATCTCCCTCCTATTACATCTGCTCTGTGTGAAGACGTTATTTATTTATTTTTACAGAAGACCAGATCCTATCTTTATCCATTTCATCCACCCTCAAAATCAGAAAAAGTAGACATATTTCAAAAGCTTTCTGCAGCATGGGAGAAATCTTGTTCTATAAGTATGTTGTTATGGACTTCAGAGAGGGGTCATTTTCTTTGGTAAACTTCCCCATGGCTCCAATTTAGGATGAGATCTTAGAAGTGTTAGGGCAGTGCTGTTGAGGAACCTCTCTTTGCTCTCTCCAGGCATTGCACGTGCAATAGCCTTTCTGGCCAAGCATGGCCCATGAGAGACTCATCTTCCCTAAAGCCTTTGTCGCTCAGATTACCCTTCTCTCTTTATTCAATTTTTGCTTCTCACCCAGATCTGCCACAAAGTACACAAGCATATGTCTTTCTAAGCCAGTCTCTATTATTTTATAAAACGCAGCGCAAAAACATAGAGGAATTCATTGTGGTAGCTGTCAAGCCTGCAAGTGATTCGAGCGTGTTTGCCCTTTCCTTCACTGCATTTTGGGGTGTTATATAAATAGAACAGGAAATGTAAAATGCAGGTTAAGTCATTCAACACTTCTGGTTTTTTTCTGATTTGTGTCTTGTTCCGACACCTTTTTTGAAACCACCTTTTGTCAGCTAGCGTCAGAATATTTGCGGATGCGAAAGCCAAAACAATAGGTTCTGCTGTGCGTGTTATCATCTTTGTCAAAATCAAGTATTGAATCAGAACCAGGATCCATCCAGGTTCTTCAAAAACCATACTAGACACATTCCTCATTAGGCATCTGTTTATTCCAAAACACAAACACACAGGGGATAGAATTAGATAACACTTTTCTGGCTTACTAAATGGGTTAGACTTAGTAAATATGGTACTCGATTTTCAACTGATTCTACCATCTGTCAGCAAACTTATTGCTTTTAGCAGGGGTTTTTCTTGTGGTAATTTCTGGGATTTTTTTTTTCTTCCTCTATTCTTTTCATGAATATACATGCCTACAAAGTTTAAGGGAAAAGTAATACAGAAAAACGAACTAATCCAGAAGATCTGAATAGTGCAGGTTGGGTTATAATCAAAAGGTACAAAGGGACTTGCAAATTGTTATTAATAAGCAACACTGGAAAAAAAATAATCATGTGTGGAAGCAACCTGCTATTGTTTCACACGTGCATCTCAATCCTGCAGGCAACTACCACCAGGGCGAGTGGTGGTACCCACTGTATGTGTGGGCAGAGGCCGGCGTGAGAAGGACAAAGACCTGGGATGAGGCAAACCATCCAGAAACTTTGCTAACTGGGACCCAGTTTCATGGAAATCTAAGCGTAGCATTTGGTGATGCTCATTCTCCTTGGGGCTAGTGTGGGCTCTGTTGGTTTGAAGGTCCTACGACAAGTTGCACTGCATGGTGTAGATATGTTGTTTCCCATGGGCAGGTGTTGCTATTGAAGACCTTGATGCATTTTGATAACTGGAAAGAAATCTTTGCCTCTGCCAACAGAATAGAAGTTTTTTTCATTATTTCCAGTGGGTTTCTATTCTCACTAATTGATAAACACATTGTATGTTTAGGGAAGGTATGAACTTCGGGATGGAAGGGGCAAAGGATGGTGATGTGTTTAGCAGTGACTGTCTCCAAGGCATCCTTGGCACATGAGGACATTCCTCTCCTCCTCAGGAGTCTTCGGCATCAGAACTGCATTGCTGTTGCCCCCACTATTTGCAAGAAGAGGCTGCTCTCAAGGGGGAAGGAGCAACAGGGAGATCTTGTGCTTCCCCTCCCAGTTTCAGCTGGTCCCAGTATGCAGTTTGTCAGGCACCTGTACTCTGCCCTTTTTTCATTCACAGTTCCAGGCTAAGTGTGTCCCCCTGACCAAAACAGCCCTTTTATCCAGGAATAAAAAAAAGAAGAGGGCAAGGCATGACTTAGCTGTAGACAGCTTATGCAGAGGAATCAGCCTGCTGAGATTTGAGAAATGATTAATGGCAGGGAAATGGATTTGTGGAGAAAAATGGCAGATAGTAAGAGATTCCTTATAGACAGGTGCATCAATATATCCACAGCATTAAGCACTGTTGGAGCAGGCAAACCCAAAGCTTGTAACAATTCATACACTGTGCAATGAACAAAAGTACAAAAAGTAATCAGGAATGAGATAAAGGTTAGCACCGGGTATAAAGCATCAATACAGGGGAGGAGTAGGAAGATTATAGAAATGATCATGAGACTGTAGAAAAATGATAAGAAAAGGCAAGGTGAAGAATGGAAAGAGGTGTGAATGAGATGTAAGATAAATGGGAAGACATGTTTCGTATACATAAAGGAACAAGAGATGGCACAAGAAGTAGAATGAGAGATAGAAGGGGTAATATATTGTCGAAAGGGCTGACACTAAAAAAATAAAATTATATATGTATTCCTATGTTCACAAAATGTGATGGAGAAATAACCAGATATTTATTTTCCATGAGAAGAAAACGCGCCATAATAAATCAGGGCTACATTCAAGATTAAGTCAATGCAAGGAGGATATCAGAGGCTTAAATTAATTGCTAGTATCAAAGACCTGTGCCCTATTCAGAAAAAAGGGGAGAAAGACAAATGCAGATATATTAGCCAATGTACTGCATTAAAAAGCTCTTTAAAATATGAAGAAAAAAATATCAATGAAATAGAAGGTATCAAACTTAATGCCTGTACTTTTAAGAAGCGATTTGATCTGACAGCAAGAAACCATTCCTTTTATTCAAAACAGCACTGGGAAAAGTAATCAGGTGAAGATAACATTGGATGAAAGTCCTGTCGGAGAAAATATTGGGGAAAACTTGCAAGAGAAAACTATAGTGACAGTTCTTGCTTCAGTTACAGCAAGCATCCTAGACTCAATAAAGGCAGTAGACTGCAAACCTCCCAGCAGGATGTCATGGCCAAAAGACCTCATATGAACCATTCATGGGTGAAGAGAGAAACAGAAAGTAGAGTTATGGATATTAATGTCTCTAGTCAGGAGGGGCAAGAGCATAACTGGGATGTGCTGTTTCTGCTCACTCCACCTACACTTCCAGGGGACAGTAGAAGATTGGAAGAGGCTTAGACTGCAGGCAGAAGGATGCTATGAGAAGTAGGGGACATTCACTGGAGTGAGGGAGGGAGTGAACAACCTATTCAAAAGTAAAAATGAACTTTCCATGCTCTGCAGGGAAGAATTTCTGAGGGCATTAAATTCTTTAATCTTGCACACAGAAGCATAACAGGATGCAGTGGCTGGAGGCTGAAAGCAGTCAAATTCAAACTGGATTCAAACAGCAAATTTGAAGGTGTGTATTTTTCACAGCAATAGGAATTAACTACCAAAAATAAATGACTAGTGGCTGTGGACAACTCTTCTCACTTGCATCCAAGACTTGAAGTCTTCCTGCATCTGGCAAGGGGTTTAGTCTGCACTGATCTAAGAACAGCTGGATAAAACTCCATAGTTCAGGTCATATTGAGTGTCAAGCGAGATGTCCCTTCTGGTGTGAAAATGTATAAATCTATGAACTACTAGTCAAAATTCTGAAAGAGTTAACAAGCTTACCACATGGCATCTGCTGACAGGAGATCATGGTGGAAAAGGAACAGTGCTTCTAACACGGTTCCCTGAAAAATGCTTGATGTAATAGATTATTCTGGCAGTTCCCTGAATATTGGCCTTTAGAGCGAATTAATGGGAAAGGGGATTATCGGAGAGTCAGAAGCTTTATTATTAGGATCAAGGTTTGTTGTGTTTATTTATTAAAAGATTGTTTAGTCAGGCAGTGGTATTTGATGATGATACCAGGCTTGGAGAGAGGCAGTCAATAACAAGGCAGAGTGGATTACACTTGAAGCTGGTCCTGGTACACTACAGACAAGGTGTGAGATAGACAGATCAGTGTCTTGTAATTGATGGGAAAGAAATTTCAAGAGATGAAGGACTAAAAGGGAACAAGCATCCTCAGCAGGAATAGGAGAAGGGAGGAAAAAGGCTAAAAGAGAGCTGTAAGTTAAACACTAAGGCCTTTGACAGTGTTTGTAGCAGTTATTAACAAAAATGCAGAAAAGTATGAACAACCTTCAGAGACAGATCCTTGAGAGGCGTTGGAGTGAGATCATACTGTAAGTCCTGAACACAGGTACTAAACCTGTTTCCTCATTATAGCACCTCTTTATGTAAGCAGAAGCAGCAGACATGTAGTCCAGCCTGCTTCAACAAAGGAGAAAAGGAGCATTTATGTACTTGTGAGAGCCACAGTTTCTATCAATCAAATGCTAATATACAGACCTGGATTGAATTCACAAACCTTCTACTGTGATAGAAAGGGTAATGTAGAGTGTTTTGGGATGGCTTTGGCTTCTCTCACTGAGTGGTTTACACTCTCATGAACATGGCAGAATCAGGCCCAAAGAATAATAAACGTTTAGCATAGATTTTAATGCTAGAAGGGTCTGTGGAGATCAAACTCTTGACTGCTTGTCACAGATCCCCTGGCAGCATCACCTTTCATCCCATGGTTCCTTTGCAGCAACATTCTGAGGTGAAATGCTGGCTCAAACCTATAGGTTGCCTGATGTTGGACTTCAAATACGATCCTTCCTGAGACCTATAATATGCAACGTTCCTAAAAATGAGTGCATTGCAAAAGGTAAGGGGTGAGCATATCTGAGAAAATATTTTCCTTCCCATAAAAACACACATGCCAGAGGCTGGAGGTTACAGGAGAAAGTAATTTAGCTCCCAGCTGTTTGCTGAGCCCCCTTCCATGAGAAAAACAGTGGCCAAACCAGACCCAAGTACCATTTTCAAACAAAAAGGATAAAGCTGGGGGCTGCGTTGCAGGTGTGCCTGCGGGAGAGGAGGTCCCCTGCTCCAGGCATTAGCGTGGTCCTCAAGGAGATACAGGCAAATGCTACCTGTGCCCTGGGCTTCCCGCTGGGGCAGAAGGAGCTCAGGCCTCCCTGCCCTCCCTGCTGTCCTCCCTGCCTGGGCCTTTGTGCAAGAGATAATTTAACCCCTTGTCATAATCCATCTCACAGCCCTTGCCTGTGTTTTTCCTTCCTACCAAACACAGGTTTTATTCTTGTTCAAATTATTTATCCCAATGCACCTAAACTTTTGCTCAGTCCCCTGCTGAGTTCCTGAAAGATAATGAACTAACTGATTTCTGGGTAATTTATGCATAAATTTATATACTGAGCTGTAGTTTAATCAAACTCCTTTGCCTTGTGTAGTATAATAGCAATATCTAATGAAAACATATGAAGTATGTGTTTCATAATTACCTCAGACAGCTCATTTCGATTCGCTTCCTATTTAAATCCCCAAATTCCTATCTTCTTGCACTGTAAACACTTTCCTTCCTATCTCATCAATCTGAGTTATGTAAATGATGTGGGGGTGGGGGTACAATTAAATTTTTCCCTCAGTGTTATAAAAGGCCCTGTTCTCCCAGAAACATCTGACTTGGGTGCACACAAAATACGCTTTTTTTTTATTTGACTGAAAAACAAAGTTAATATTAAATCACAAATAACGGTCAACACCAGTAGAGTGGTTTCACTGGAGCCAGGACACACAGGCTTCTAGACTAATTATTTAGAAGACACAGAGGTTAGAAAACTGCCTTTGTGACACTATACCAGAGACATTTAATATGAAACACACGCAGCACTATGGCCTCAACTCTACTCCCACTGAATGCCAGTAAATCAGAAGTATCCCCTTTGAAGCCAACGGAGCTACAGCGATGCAATTTGGAATTAGAAAATCCAGCACTATTTTCTGAGGTCTGAGAGACAGACAACTTTTCATAACAGAGAAGGAAAAGAAAACTAGAAGCTGAAGTAAAACTAGGTATCAACTATTCAGTAAAATTACTCTTCATCAGCCCAATGCAATGTTTCAGCATCCACCTGCAAGGATGCAGATACTTTTTGGCTGCATCCAGCAACAGTGAACTTGTAGTTATGTGCGATGGCATTAATGCATCTAGGGAAAGGGCAAAGGAAAAGATATCAGCGCTGATGCCAAGGCCATATAGAAAGAAATTGTGAGTAGCTGACAATCTGCCATCCACGTAGTGTTCCCGCTTTGAAAAATTATTCTTTCCTGGAATTAGTTCCAGGCGTTTACAGTATAAATGTCAGTTTGCTTCTTTATTGTTTTTTCCCAACGACTACAAGCTGCACACACACCATCAATGAAATGTAGCTGCCTCTCTGACAAAACTGCAAGGCAACGGTGCAAAGCAACACAATACAAAAGCAGGAGATAAAGACTGCCCCCCCCCCCCCCCCCCCCCCCCCCCCCCCCGTTCTCTAGTCTGAGATAAATTATTTTATATTCAGGAAAAAAAAAAACCAAACCCTGCTGAACCAAAAAGCAGAAGTAACATTTCCATATGAGAACAAGAGAGAGGAAAAGAGAATAGAAATTTGAGGTGTATGAGGTTGCAATTCTCAACTGCAGGATTTTAAAATCCAGAGCGACCTCTTATTTCCCTCCTTTCTTTAATCGTGCCTTTTGCCCCCTTGCTTTTTTTTTCTAAACACTGCATTACCGGTGGGTTATTTCCTTGTCTGGATCCACTCGTCTTGCATCTCTTGTGGTCAGTGTTTGTTCCTGCTGGGTCATGACATCGCCATCCTTCATGTCACAAAATTGACCAACAGCTACACTTCTTCTACTTAAAAAAAGAAGAAAAAAAGACCTCTGTATTCAGTTTTTAGCAGTAGTACGTTTACAGTAAACCACAGTTTTGCAATGCCGGGAACAAGAAATTTGTGAAGGGAAAATTAACAACAGAGCATGGCAAAGAGCCTGTAAGGAGATTTTTATCAACTAAGTATCATTTAATTCTAAATTGGATTATTTCCTTTAAAAATTCTGTTACAATGAAAAGCCCGTGTTTTTTTTTTTCCTCCTAGTAAATAGTTCCTACACAGTAAACAGTTTAATTAGGTCCATATTCAAACTCTGCTGGAAGAAGTATGGGTGATATGAGAGCTCAATCCTCCAACAATGCCCTGAGGACCAGCTGTGGCAGGACCTAAGAGTTAAAGACATCAGTTTTGATACGTCTACCCTAACAAATCATTCATCTCTTGAATCATGAGGTAAGTGGGAATAAATCAGACTGTAAGCCAGTGAGTGAAAATGTGTATAGGCATCCCTTGTGTGTTTTGCAGGAAGATGAACAACTCCATCCCTGGAGGTGTTCAAGGCCAGGCTGGATGGGGCTTTGAGCAACCTTGTCTGGTGGGAGATGTCCCTGCCCAGGGCAGGGAGGTTAGAACTTAGATGATCTTGAAGGTCCCTTCCAATTCAAATGATTCTATAATTCTATGAGGGACTGGCAACGTGCAGGTGACAGACGCTGAAGCGCTGACCCTGTGATCTACAGCAAAGGTGAGCCTCATCAGCTGGGGCTCTCCAGTTATTATCAAGCAGGAGGGACACTGCCTCATGTGTTATTTCTATCTTAAAATTTGGGTGACTGCATGTTCAGCCCATCCCTGTCACCCATCCTCCTTCAGGCTGACAGCACTGCTGCCTTTGGAAAACAGCAAAACCATCAGTGCCTAGAGAAGTCTGTCCGCTCAGGAACATGGAAGTCATTTGAAACTCTTGCTAGCTAGCCTTGGGAAGATAACCTAGCAACAGCCTCTCCTTTCAACCAAAAGTCCTCCCAGAAAAGCATTTGGGGGTGGAGGGGATGTAAAGAGCAGCACTGAAGGAGAAGGAACATTATGAAGCAGGTTATCACAAAGGGAATAAGCCATGCAGTAGTGCTTTCTGTTTGGTGTAGTGCATGTGTTATTAAAACAGAGCTGCTGAGTGCTGCCTGCTGTTCCCAAGAGAGAAGTGATTACACAGCAGGTGAGGGTACGGCAGGGGACAGGCTCCGAGGAAGAGATACAAGCAGATCTGTCCCCAGTAGGCCATAATTCCTTATATCCTGGAAGCAAATCTAGTGTTTCTGAGCAGCATTCCTTAGTTGTTCAGGAGACGGGTTTGAGACCTTCTGGCAGAGCAGGTCCCATCTGTTAGGGCTTGCCATGCCCAGCAGCCCGACAGAGGGGAGGCTGCTGAGGCTCCGCATCCCCCAGACCAGCTGGTGCTGAGGCTCAGCATGTATGCCCACACCATAAACACACACATATATATATACTTATATACCTGTGGCTGGCCACATGGAGCAACACAGACATAAAATGCAAACAGCACCACGGCCTCATCGTGTTCCCCTCTCTAGCTGATCAGGACAGCCTGCTAATGGAAAATATACATACCAATATAGACTCCATATGGATCCTTCTACTAGCTGGCTCTAGGCACTCTGTCTACCCCAAAACTGGCCCTGGATCCTCCATCTCCCCAGCAGCTGGTACACAGACACATGGGTCCCCAAGGGCCCACCAGCCCCTTTCTGGTAACTGGTGCAGACCTTCTGGGCTCTGCCTGGCTTCCCAAGGTCTTATCCAACTTGCAGGCAAGTCCAGCTTGATGGTTCCAAGTGACCACACGCTGGCACACATGTACCCAGAGAGGATGCATGGGCTCTGGTCTCTCTTCTTGCTGGCACCCCAGGCAACTGTGACCCATGGCACAACTACACTTGCTGCCACTGTGCCCACTTGTGCATGTAAAATATCTCTCCCTTGGGAAAATAGTTCAAAACAGAGTTTAATAAGAAGGTGGGACAGAGTCTTGTGTCTCTGGTCTATTGGGATCCTGCATGCCACGAGCTTTTTATCACATAATCCAACACCATCCTTTTGTGGGAGCAGGTCCACAGGAAGGGTAACAATCTGTTCTCCTGACCAAAGGCTGGCTCAAGCCTGAGAAAATCTGTGACACTCATATAAAGATCTCAGTTTTACTGTTTTTCCAGAGGGTCTGTAAGAATATTTAACACAGCTGATATTTCAGTTCCCTTTCTAAAATAGGCTTCTCTGTAAAACAGCCTATTAAAACACTATGATGCTTTAAGACACTAAGAAACATGAGAAACATGTCACTCTGAATACAAAGGCTCAGCTGTCACTCTGAATACAAAGGCTCATGCACCTGTGTACCACCAGATATAATTTTTAGCTTGTCTTTCCCTGACAGCAAGGCTTTGGTGCCTTTTGGTGTCTTGAATGCACTAGCTGGTTTCAACCAAAATTGTCCAAAGATGACAGAGATCTCACAATCTGTAACAGTGTTTTGTTTTGTTTTTTTTTTAACTGGGCAGCTTGTTACCCTTTGACTTCCTCCTTTAGAAGTAAAACTGTATTGTGAACTCATTCACTATTACCTGTCAGAGAACCAAGACAGGAGAGAACTAATAGCATCTCACCTACAGAGAAATACTCCAGCGAGCCTTCACCCTGGCTTTGACACAGAGGACACGATGCTGCAGCAGACTTGGATTCACTAGCTCTGATGATGAAGATTGCTTTGGGTTCTAGACCTGCCATCCAACGTGTGGCCTCAGGCCCTTTCCAGTACACCTCATGCAAGCCCAGCACTGAATACGGAGCAAGGATTTTACTTGCAGACTTCTTCACAGCACTCGTCACTGTAGCACCTAAGTGGTTCAAAAATTTTAATGACTTTTACTTACATAACAACCTGCTGATGGAGAGACATATAATTATCTCATTTGACTAGTGAGGAACTAATGCTTAAAGAGATTAAGATGAAAATAGTAAAAAAATGTCCATTAATTTTAGGTGCCCACTTTAGGATGTCTAGGAATTAATTTTTTAGAGTACTTAGCATAATATAACTGTACACACTCAGGAACTTCACTGCAGCTATGAGTGCTTGGCACTTTTTATATGTAAACCTTAACCTAAGTTAAGCACTTTCAAATGAAGGAACATATAATTATTGGCCACCTGTGAAAGAACCAATCAGAGGGACTGCCCAGCATCGCACCAGAATTTGGTGGTGGAGTGTGGGAGAGAATCCATTTTTCCAGGGTTTCCCTGAGCTGCCTTCCCATGAAACTATCACCCTTCTCTTCCCACATCCCACCTCAAGCGCTGGGTGTATCCTAAGAGCAGCCACAAAGAAAGTCAAGGCCCTGCAGATAATAAGCCTTTTCCCCACATGGATGTTAACCCATTATTTCTGCATCCTCCCATCCGTGAACTGAATGAGCCAAGAGTCCTTTGGAAAGCAGGGGGTGACCGTGTGAGCCCAGGCTATGCTGTTTTATAAGGACTCTGGTTAAGATTTCCTAGATGGCCACCCATTCTCCTAATCTCATTTCTCCTAATTTTTGAACGCTTGGCTTTACAAACAAAAAGTCCTCTAAATACAGTGTTTCCCCCTAATATAACACAATAGCATGTATAGCATCAAAGCAAACACCAGGAATCTCTTCTCATTTCAGAAATACATCATTGAAAATAGTGATTCATAAAGGACATACACTTTCATAATACCATTGATATTTATCTTGAATTCTTAATGAATTTTGGGCATTGGTTTCCTGTCAACATTGACATGATTGTAAAGCAGCTCATCTCAGCAGGTTCTGGGTGGGCCCTCTGCTGCATTACAGATATTCAAAGGTATATAAAAAATCTCACATTATCGGTCAAAACATGTATTTAAATCTTTGAGGTTTGGTTCCAAGGCATTCCATTTGGTCACAAACATCCCACTTTTTTTCAAGGCTGTTTTCTGGCGTGAGCTGAACCTAACATTTTTTAAGATTTACATGCTTTTCAGCTAGAAGAATGGCAATGCTTACCTTTTTTTTTTTTTTTTGAAACCAGAGATGATACTTGTCAAGCAGGACCAAGCATCAGTGACTAGTAAGAGTCTTACTGTCATGCAAATCAGTTTCTAATTTCACTCAAAAAATAGCTAAAGAAATCCAGTAATCTCACTTTTATACATACAGATAAGAAACACAAACGTCTCGTTGGCTCAGACAAAATGGTAGCCACCATTTTGTATTTTTTGCATTTGATGCACTTTTGCGTGTGTCTCACTTTTACTGCAAAATATGGTGAAATACTGTGGTGAATATTCACAGCAAATACAGTTGTGATAGTTAACGTGCATGTTGTGAAAAGCAAAAAATATCTAAGTTGTTGACATGGTGCTGACATGGAAAAATGAAGGTCACCTTGACTGTGGAGCTGGAATTCCAGTATTTTGAATTAGAAATAAAAGAAGAGGGAGCAGGTGTATGGGAAGTAAAAAAATAAGGTAAAATTCTCTAGCTGGTGGCACAAAAGTTCACCTGAAAATTTTAAGATGGTCTTGCCATGCTGGATTATTGCCTTTGTAATGGCAAAAAAGCAAAAAGGACAGGGACACTCAGAAGATCCAGTGATGACACACAAAGCAAATGGCAATGGGGGCCTTCACTAAGACACCGCATCGCCCCCACAACATCCTCAGCACAGAGATGCATTCAGGTGGTATGTATTAGCTGAGAGTTAGTATATCTTGGAAGGTTTTGCTTCACACACATAGGCCATTTCTGAAAAATGAACAATCTATAGTTAGCATCATTAAACACGGGAAGACTGCCTCCCACAACAATAACACTGTCTACAACATTTGTCATCTTTTCCAATATGGGAAATGCCACTGAAAAGATAAACATGACAGCTTGGTAAATAGCCAAAGCAACTCTTACAAGTTTTGCCTATGTCAAGTAATATTTTTGACCTGCTTTGAACAGTATGACTGAGAAAAATAAATATTTTATTTTGAAAGTTTGCTGCTATAATAATGAAGTGATCCGAAACAGATCTGCAAGTGACAGTCTGTTAATTTAAAAGTATACTATATGATAGGAAACATCTTTTCCAATTAGCCAGCCTTATTTTGAGAAGACTGAGAAAATGCACTAGCCTGGCTTTGTCGATCTGATAATTCACCGAAATGAATAGCCAGCAATTAATTCATGCAGCTTCACAGACACAGGCTTTGGCCATCAGTGAGTGCTTTCTAGCAGGGTATATGGCCCTGCATATACCAAGTGTATGGCGTTGTACAGGCTGGACTTTTCAGTTAATTTATAGAAGAGTCCAAGACTTCCCTCCCTCCTGGAATGACTGTCTTTGGAATTAAAATTTGTAGTCTAGTCTAAAACCAAAATATTTCTAAGCATATCTTACTAATTCCATGGAAGTGAAGGACTATGCACACTATTAGAGGAGAAAGAAATGTGTTCATGGCCCAGAGTAATTTTTAGTTGCTCTGTGCGTGTGTGTTTGTGTCTATCTCATGCCATTTCTCTTACAAACCTACATCTGTGCATTGTGTATTGCTATATCCAGGAACCATTTCAGAAAGAAACAGAAAAAAAAGCCCTCTTTCTTTTACCAAAGATTTAATGCTTCTTCAGAAAGCAAAAAAACTTGACAACACCACAGAATAGGATATTAAAAAAAACCCAAACAAACAAGTGAGGGAGAAGTCAGAACAACAAAGAGGAATGACTCTTTTCAGGATGTCTGTATATATCATTACAATAATATCTAATTAGGTTAAGTGTTCTATTTAATAATTCACTGTGTAATGAGATAGAGTAACAGAGAGTAATGGGATTTGTCAAAGCCCAAGCCAGTGCAGTATAAAACATGCTAGATATTTAAAACACATTTAGAATAACAAGATCAATTGATTTAAAAGCCACTTATGACGTCGTGCTGTTGTGAACTGACACATCCTATGGGTTATCTGAAGGGAAAGCTGTTTACTTGACCTTTTAAAACTTTTTTTTGCCAATGACTTTCAGGAGGAGATTATCTCTGTGCACTAGGCAAAATGCATAAAACCAGGGAACTATGAAAGTATGTATTCTTAAGCCTTTCTGAGACAGAAAATAAAAAAGGAAAGAGAAAATATACCTCCTTCTAAAATAGCCAGTACATAATCTCAGAAGTTCATTATAGCCTTGAGCACACTGGTTTGCATCCCAGATTAAAGGATTTTCAAAAGGAACTGTGATTGTCTTGTCACGGTTGAGCTAGATATTAGTTGGCTGAGCTGAGTATCAAATATGGGAAATTAGTTGCCATTAAAAGCTAGCTTCAGGCAGTTCATTTCTCATCAGCCAAGCTGTGTGAGCCTCCTGCTGTGGACAGTGAACATTAGCTTACTAAATACTTTTGCTAATCAGACACCGCATTACTAACAGAGGTGCCTGAATTTAGAGGGGAGGAGTTCGACGGCAGCTACTGGCAATCTGTCTGAGGTGAGATTACCATGCTTTTCTTTATCAGAAGGGTTAACTTGCCTTTCCTTCAGGCCTCTATTAAAAAAAGATAAGCCCAAATGCTTCCCTGGTTTTGTTTCTGCTTTTTGAACCATTCTTTTACTATTATTTTCAATCCTGAGAAAGCTATAGAGGAGAGAAATTGAATCAAAGTAACTTTGAAGTTAGATAGCAGAAATTTGCTGTATTACATGGTACTTGCAGGAACTTGCTGGCTAGGAGGAAAACAAATATTTGTGACACCCTGGAAAACACCACCATCTTTGAAATACAATTTGTGGGTGATGTGAAGTGCAGAGAGCTCCAGCAGGACACGATAAGTCACATTTGCACTTCTGCTCCATTCCTTTTAAGGAACAAATATACTGCTGTGGACAAAATCAGAATTAACCCAAATGTCCAACATAGCCAACAATTTATTTTTTCTTGTATTTCACAAAATACAAATTGCTTTTGAAAAGTTAACAGCATTCTTCTTCTCATAGCACGCTCCTTTGCATTTATTTCATTGTTACGGCTGCACTCTAGCATAGCAGTGTCTGTTTTTCACCAGATTTCCAGGATGTTTTCTCAATCCTGAGAATATTCAGATTACCTGCAAGTAAAGGTATCTGACCTAAAATGAACATGCAGATTTTCACATGCCACTAGCTGTATTTTGTTGTTGTTATGATTGCCTTCAGAAGTATTGCTAGAAATTAGACCAATACGTTAGGCAGGGAGATAGAAAGACAGTGGGAAGATTAGGTCAGGAGGTGCAATGTTCAAGAGCAACAGGAATACCAGAGTAAGGGTGGTGGTGACCAAAACCAATCCTGTCCTCTGTAAAAGAATCTCTTACATAAAAAAAAATGGCACTGCAGAGAAGATACCTGGTTCCTAGGGTAATGCAGAGATGCAGCAGCAACACTCCTCTCGTGATACCTCACCACCCTGGCTTTCAGCAGATTCCCACACCTTCTACTTTAGTTTTGTTAATGCTGAAGTAAAAGGAACTTTTAAATGGGGAGAGGAAGGGAATTTCGCAGAAGAGTTTTGGATTTCCATCACCACCTTTGCCTGACATCGATAGAGTTTTCTGTGCAAACCTGACGGGTGCAGTGATATCAAGCCTGAAAAACCTGCAGTGAGAATCATCCTTGTGATCATGTCCTCAGTAATTTCTGGTTTTAAGGCATTCACACAGTTTGGCACCTAGAGTAAATAAAACTGTTAGGCGGTTTTGAAAACTTAAGCTCTTGTTTTTAATTTTTACAGGAAATATGTCTCATTGGTATTTCAACGGTAGAATCTTTGTTACGACTCACAGCCTTGGTGATATCACAGGTTAGGAAGTTGCATTCTGGCAGGCAACACACACAATAAAATTAGGCAGATCCCTACTTTTGTGCAAGTCTCACAGAAATATATCATCTGCATCCAAAGCATTGCTGGCAGAAGCATTTCTACCTTACCCAGCCTTCAAAGCCAAAGGTAGAACACCCACTGACTGTAGGTGGAAAAGACGTTTGGCCATTCTCAAGATATTGAGTTGAGAACATGGGTCTGAAATGCCTGACTTCCAAACAATCAGCCTCAGAAGTCTCTGCACCTGTCTGGGGAGTGTTTGACATATCATGCAAAAACCACACAACAAATACAGTCAGAAGCCAGATCCTCACACACACTCTGGATTTGTGCTCCTGTTATCTTTTTTCTTTAACTTGAGATGAATTTTTCATTTTTTATTATTATTTTTTCCCTAGTTGCAGTGCAACAGCCTATGCTGAAGCAACACTAAAGAAAGAAAACACTGAGGATGGCTAGGTGTGTGTCTTCGGTCTCTTTTCTGGGGTTTGGTCTTGATGTGGTGACTGAAATTAAGGTCACTCCACCTCATTGAGTCTATCAACTCTTAACTTCTCCTGTAGGCAAACACTACTGCTTACTCTTTTATGTCTTCCTTTCTTCAAGACACGGATAAGTAGAGAAGCAAACCAGCCCTAGAGATGAAACAGGAAGAAAAAAACCTGCTTCCTGAGGGCTAAGGATGAATCATAGAATCATAGAATTATAGAATGGTTTGGGTTGGAAGGGACCTTAGAGATCATCGAGTTCCAACCCCCCTGACATGGGCAGGGACACCTCCCACTCGAACAAAGGTGGTGCTGAGCTCCAGAGTGGATCTTTAAACACTGGATGAACTTTGACATCAAAACCAGAGGCAAGTTTAGATGAGAACAAACTGAGATCCAGGACTAAAACTCTCTCTATAAATACCAATATTTATGTTCAGCACTGACAACACCCAGAATGGGCTACCTCTAGAGTTTCATGACAAATAGGAAACAAGAAATGCCCAGCTGATGCCAAGCAATGGTCTATTTGGCCAAGCGTTCTACCCCAACAGCAGCAGCAGCAGCCCTGGCCTCTAATCCATTCTCTGCAATCACCAGATTGGAGATGTCCATTTATTCCCTTTATCATTATAGCTCTTTGTCCACAGATTTGTCCACTTTTTCTTTTGAACCATCTGAAGCTATCTGTCTTTACAACCTTGTCCAGAACTTCCTTTTGTCTTTTTTAAACTGATCTCCTACTAGTGCTACTGAGTGCCTGCCCAACTGGTTGGTGAAAGAGCTGCTCTAACCTCTTCTGCCATCTTCATGATTTTACACTGCTGGAGCACTTTCCCTCCTCATCAGCCTCCTCCTCTGCAAGAGTTTCAGCTCTAGTCTTTCCTCACAAGGCTGATGCTTCCTCGTCCTAATGATTGCAGCCATGTTCCCTGCACCTCCTTCTCTGTTTTATAAAGACCCCTAGAAATCATTAGAGCTCAAGTTCAGAAATCTGGGGATGTAAAACAAATTTGTAGGCATCATTACATTTTCATGTTCCATTTATCCATGTTTCATAGCTATCATTTTTCAACCACGTACAAATACATAGAGCACCCTCTAGAGATAGCCAGGTCCTCTCTGGCTCTCCAAATTATGTTAACACAGCAATGGCTTTGGCATCTTTAGGAGGGGCTCCCTACATTGAAAGATCTAAAAGCTAACACTTTTCAGAGCATTTGGAAAGTACGAGTTTGTTTTACACGCAGTTTGATTCAGGCTGACCCTCTCCTTGTCTTTGCTCAGGAGCTGGTAATCTCACCAGTGACATGGTGGGTTTAAAATGTGTCCCATTTGTCTGAGACAAGAAAGGGATACTTTCACTCTGCCCTGAACTGTTCTGCAGACACTCATTCATCAAAACTGAGTAAAACTTCAAGGATACTTGCAAAACTAAATACCTCATCAGCAACTGTACTTCTAGTATTTGAGCTGCTCTTTCATGGTTCGTCAGTAGAAAACAAAATGTAGCTAAGTTACTCTGACTCACGACTTAACAGCTCTGCATACATTAATGATTGCACTTACTAAAAGCTTTAAATTGGTACCAGTTTGATGGAAACTGTCAAGCCTATAGTCATTGTTTCTGAAAGTATTATGTGTTTCAAGTTATTGTACCACTTAGTGCCTTGTTTCCTCACGTAATAGTTTTATGTTGGAAAGGCTGTTTTGTTAAAGACATTTTTACTGTATGGGCTCAAAAGAGGATTACAGTTTCTCTGGGTGAACTGATCACACGAGGGAGGGGAAGCAGGTCAGTTCGGCTTCCCAATTCAAGGAAGGTGTTTTATCCTCTACATATGGTGAATGTAAATTTTATTGAAAGCCCTGAATTAACTGCAGGCTCCTGTTGAAGCTATACAAATAGTGTCATATGTGCCCTGGAAAGAGAGGCTTCATTGTTTGTCTTCTGGTAGCACTCTGTTTTCTGGAGCCTAGAAGACAATTACTTCCTTGCAAACACAGGCAGATTAAATAAGCCACATTTTGTCCTTTTTGCCATCTGCCCCTTGCTTACTTTATTTTAAGCTGCATGACTAAGCTTTACTATCTGACATGTGAAGGTGGGACATGCTGTTTTTCTGCTCGGCTCCTTGAGGCTTGTAATGAATCCGAAGAAGCAGAACTGATCTGCAAAGGGGTGAGTCAGAAAATCAGTAACTGTACAGTAATTACTTGCTGTGCCAAATAGCAGGACTTGGATCGTAACACAACAAAATCTCCTCAAGGAAGTTGCATGGTGGAGGAGAAATATTTTTTCCTTTCTTCTAAAAAAACCTGGTGGGCCTGATTCTGATCCTAATGCAACTACATCAGTGAAAGGGAGACTAGAGCTTTACCCAATATCTACAGAAATCTATTTTGTGGGTAACCCTCAGAGCAGAGGAGAAGGGAGGGAGGGAAATGGGGATTCAATCCCAGAGCCACTCAAAAAGCAACGTCCCTTTTCTCCAAAGCTTTCCTGCAGGACAGAGGCCCTCACAAGGGGCAGCAGGGAAAGGCAAGTTTCAGGTACAAGTAATATGCGGGGAGACAGCAGGGGCAAAGCAAAATCTCCTGTGGTACGGGGGATGCTCCTGCAGCAACTCAGGAGCTCCTGCACCCCGAAGTGCTGGGAGACAGTGTAGGAGGCTGATGGAAGGTGAGTGGTGAGCCCCTCATCGTAGCTGGAAGGGCTGCCACCTCCCCAGTGAAGCAACACGTTAAAGTCTCTCTTCAGCCTCAGGCTAGTAGGGAGCCTCGTTATCCTTCTAAAAATGGGCTGACAATCACATATTTGGTGGAGCAACTGGTGGTATTTCACAGACTGGTTTTCAGGTAACCAGGGGAATAAAACAAACAAAAACTAAAATCACTTAGGGAATGGCAAGGTGAGACAAGCTCCTTTGTCCATGGAAGTCCATGGAAGTCCATGGAAGACTCTTCTGTGTCCATGCCTATACAGGGGTGTATGAGTTCATGTATATACCACATGTCAGGAAACCTATTGGTCATAAGGACTATCACTTCCCTCTCCCAGGCACACAATGTACTTGTTTGGTGGGTTTTCCTCCTTGTTATAAACTATTGCAGGAAAAACTATACTTGAGTGTGTTGGGTTTTTTTTATCTAAAACTATAGGCACCATATACTTAATTGGGATCCTTTCTGTAACAGTGCTGCTACAGCGATGGAGAGATTTACCTGGTGATAGACCCCAAGGAGTCTGAGACCTCACTGACTGATGTAATGGGGCAGCATCTTGAACATACCCACTGCCCAGGGAGAGAGACCTCAGCTCGGGCAGTGAGTCAGGACCATCTAAGTCCAGAATAAGTGCAGTCTCCAGCCCACTGGCTAGTGGTTACCTGCTTTGCTGGGCTGAATTACTGAACTGAATAGCTTAGAGCAACTCAGGACTAAACCTTTGTCCTGGGGGAAAGGTTAACTCCGGTTAAAGGTCAGTACAACCTTTGTGTCTCTTCTTTGAAGAGCAAAACATCCATAGGCAATTCTGGTTTTGTGCCTTTCTATTCCAGCAGCAAGCACAGCAGGGCCAGGATGGGAAAGACAACTTGTCTGTATAAGAGTGGGTATCACAGCACAATAGGAAACATCCACCCTCTACAAGGGAGAGCATCCTGGACCTGGTCCCTTTGCATCTTCTCCACTCCATCATGTACACAGCATTCTGCATCATGTGCACATCATGCTTTCCTAGGATGATATTCATGTGGATTTTCACTGTGCATCTCTTGGTTTACATTTTGTGGCAATTACACAAGAGGAAGACTGAAGGATGGAGAAGGGGGTTAAGAGAGGCTTGCATCTGGTGGAGATGCAGGCTGTCAATGCAAAGGAGGAAAAACTGCACCCAGCCAACAATTTGGGTATATGTATGTAGTCTGCCTAGGTCTGATCTTGAGAGGGCCAGGCAGCTCATGAGGGTGATTCAACGTTTAAGTGGACTGAAATGACCTTGGAGCTGCTTCCTTTGAATGCAGAAGAACTACAGAGAAGTATGGTCTATGTTTTAGGAGCTGAAGAACCGACTGAATCCAGGTCTCTATCTGAGCAGTGATGACAGCTCACCAGGCGAGCAGTAAAATCATAGCAGAGAAGACAGGGCTTTACATGGTTTGAACCTTGATCTCATCTGTGTAACAGGGGCTCTGGGTGCTCAGTAAAGACAAGTACCAGTTCCACGATACATTTTTTTCATTTATTCTAGCCACTGACTTAAATCCTTCTCTGTGTACCCCTTGATACTGTAAAACAGTGCTGTGCTTAATATATTGGGACACATTTCCAGGTATGTCTGGTTTAATACACAAGACAAATTGCTCTAGAAATGATGTACACTCTTAAAGTGATATTAAAAACATGTTTAGGAATTGCTGTATTATACTTTCTCAATCTTGTGCCTATCTAGGCACTAGTCGAGTGTCCTAGACTATCTAGGACACTTCAGAAAGAAGCTATTCACTACAAAACTATCAAAAGATCTTAAAGTTTTCTGTATTTTATTACCTTTTGATACTGGAAGATTTGTTTATATCTTGGGAGGCCAACGTGTGCTATGATAGCTCCTCTGGTGGTGCGTGGGATCTTAGGGCTCTGAGGTTTAACAGCTCCACAAGCCAACACAGATAAGAGCAATCTGAGAAGACCCTGCTGTCACACAAGGAACCTAGAATAACAAAATCCAGGCAAAGCAAATACAGAGTTTCTGCCTTTGTTTGAAGTGCTGAAGAAGTGCAGGTCAGAGCTATAAACAGGGAAGGGAGGGAGGGAGGGAGGAAAAAAACCATTTCTGTCATTCCTTCAGGAGTTGTTGCTATTCAGATAAATTTGAGCAACTTGAAAGCTCTGTGCAATTTTTCTTTTGTCTGGGCACATGGGCTCTCTCAGTATGTAGGTCAAAGACCTTTAATATTCAGCAGCAAAACAAGGATCCTGCAGGATTAGCAATTGTATTCAGATAATACGTACACATGTTCCCTCCCTTTTCTAATTTATGGTAGCATCGTTACCAACACACTGGACGTGGCACCGAGTCTGACAGCCCCTACTCATACAGAGTAAACTGCCTTCACCAGGCTTCTCAGATAAATCCTTCCTAGGTTTCCCTATTTCCGTGTTTCTCTGCTTTCAAGCTCACATAGAGCCTGTTGTGAAGGATGCTAAAGCCGGTTGGAACCCAATGTATATATCCTGTCCTAACACTGTGCCTTTGCATTGGGCTGCTCTCTCTTAAGAACTTACACATGGTGAGAAACCACTCTGCTGTAACTTTATAATGATTGGAAACTGCCCTGCTCAATAATTACCTGCACATCCAGCCTGTGTCCAAAACCTTCCATGCTGCGACTGATGCACCAGATGATGTGAGCACCCGGTATCGGTAGGAAGTGATCAGTGAGAATGGCAGCAAATAACACAAACTTTCCTGTGGGCAAGTCTAGACAATTTTTATTTAAAACTCACGAGTTATAGCTTCTTATTTATAACACTTATGAAATGAAAGAATTTTTCTTTTTTTAAAGCACCTGTTTTTAAGCAACAGAATGATTTGCTTCTACAACCGACATCAAATGATTTCTTTTTCTTTTTCTCTTTGTTTTTCTGCATTTACGCATTCTCTCCCCACTGAGGCACAGAGATGACAATGTTCTTTAACAACCAGAATTCCTGGGGAAGATCAGCGCATCTCAGCAGCTGAATTTACTGTCACTACCCATTGCCCCAGGCATACTAAACCAACCACGAAGTCTGGGAAATAGGTCTTGTGTTAGGGACTAAAGTGAGGTTTTGAGGTTGGCTGCCGTTTCATTTTAGGCTTTAGGACAGCAGGATAGTGCTTACAAAGCTGCCGTTCCAGTGTTGCAACTAAAATGAATTGCTGAGCCAGTGGGCTAATGATCTGAACTCAAAGTCAAATGGAATTCCTTGCCAGGAACAGGCCAAGTCATGAAGAAATATGTTTTCACAATGTGTTATTCCATACTAATGAACAACCCCTTGTGACACTCCTTTCCAGAATGCCCCCCAAAACCTGATATACTTGTAAGAATTTGCAGAAAAAATATCCTAGCTTTTGCACAAAGCTTATCCCAAAATATTTTCAGTTTGAACCATTCCCAATTATGGCTGTGGAGTGCAATATGGAGAGAAGGCACTAATAAGCTGGGCCAGACCATTTAGGCTTATAAAGGTCAATGCCATCACCTTGAATCCTACCCAGGAGACCACAGGGAATTACTGCAGTTCATGGCACAGTGCTATTAAATGTTCCCTGCCTTTGATAAGTGGGATAGCTCACGCTTTTAAATTCCCTCCAGGAATAGCTGCAAGTAGAACACATTGCACTTGTCTGATCTCAAAGTAACATGGATAATCGGAAGAGGATTCATACTCGAAACAAAAGGTTACGTTCACATGAAAAAGCACAGAGGCAGAAATACAATTTTCAGCACAAACTCCTTCTCAGGCATCCAGTTTCCCAGGTACTACAAGTCTAACCTGGGTGACTTTGGATCCCTGAAGTCCTGAAAACCTGACAGTATGTTTATATCACTAATTAAAGAGTGCAGATAAAATTCTGGGTGACTTCTGTTTTGACCATGGCATTCTCACCGAAGCCTGGTTGTTCATGAATTGGGCCGTTTGTTCACATGGAATTAGCCATAATAGGGACATTGAGAGGTGCACCTTCTCCACACTGCAGACACTGTAATCCTATCTCCCAACTAACCTCTGCAGTCGCCCCGTGCTCGTTTCAATGAGGAGCAAAACAGAGTGAAGCTTTGAGCTGACCTCTCCACAGAGACCTTCGAATGGATAAATCTACTGACCTTTGAGCTTTTGCAATATAAAAAAGCAGAAAAGCCACTTCAAAGCCAGTTCCAGCGAGTACTACAAAGAGCCACTGGCTTGTCAAAAATACTTTAAGATCAGCAAAGTCTGACATTTCCAGTAAAATCACATTGGACTTGTTTTACTCATGTTTTTACTTGATGTTATGCAGAAATCCCTGGCCAACAAAACTGATGCAGTTTTTAACCTCTGTCCAGACAGATAATTCCCCAAGAATCTCTACCCTCCACCCCAGAAAAGATATCTGATGATGACAGCTACTCGAATTCAATAACGTAAGCAGAGGCCTCAGCAGACCCACTGTGAGCCCACATGTCTCCCTGCCTCCAGGGAACATGGCGACCCCCTGGGCCAACACAAAAGCTGTGACATGAAGCCATGCAGAAAGATTTAACCTAGATGTCCTCTCCCTGAAGAGGTACACATAGTGTTCAAATACAAACGATGTGGTTATTCAAATGGTGAAGCAGAGTATTCACAGCAAGGAAACCTCAGTTGCACTTGTGCTGGTGTCAGATTTTGTGATCTAATCTATTTGATTTGCAAAACATTTGTGCTGCATTTGACTTTGCCAATATACTAATAGGTCCCTTTCCCTGCCCATTCCCCCACTAATTTTTCCCACATGTCCTTAAACTAAAAGACTTCACAACTTTGTTGTTCCTTCAGTGGTCACACTTTGCCATGAGACTAAGATGTTCATGCCAGGAATTTTAGCTTCCTTCTTCCATTGGCATCATTTGTGACTCATCTATAGACCAGCATGACAGCTGAGCAAAATTAGGGGAAAAGGCCTTTTACAGTGAGGGAGAAAAGATCTCCATAATCACTCACCAGGTTCTTCATATAGAAAGTGATGACCATGCACCCTCCTTCGGATTTCTCAGGCTACCAGCCTTTTAGAGCACGTATGTCTTTGCTGAATTTTACCTAGAGAGCTAGGTACCAGGTATGATGGAAACAAAAGAATTACATTTCTCCCAGCAAAACAAGTATATCACAAAACTACTGGGATGATTAATAAAGTAGTATTCTTATCACACTACCATACCATGTGAAAATCTCTCAGACTGCAGGAATCTCAGGAATTCTGAGTATGAAATCAGCATGGTCAAGCAGCTGTTTCTCATGACACTTTGACTAAGCCTGGTATCATCTGGGCATTTAGTCACTTCAGATTGGCTAGGGATTGAATATAAAATTTTCCACTTAATTCTTCCTTGCATTCCTTTCTTTAATAATTTTTTTTCATGAGCTTATATAAACTAAACAAGTGACACTGATCTGAACATGAGATTCAAGTACTAAATAAGATGAATGAAACGCCTTTTTCTTTCTCACTGTTATAAAACAAAAGCCCAGCTGTTCTTTAATCTTTCCTTACATTTCTTATCTGGTAAGAAATACATGACAGTAGAGAAAGTCTTCATAAACACGCAAACTTTATTCACATAAGAAAATGACGGATATCCAATGATTTAATAAGTATTTTACCAAACCAAAAAAATCCTTATATTTAATATAAAAACTTACCTTAAACACTTTTCCCTGCCTGTCCCTCTGAGGTGATGTGAGATAGAGATGTCCATTAAAAATACACTAGACCTTCACACAGAGTGGAACTGACATCCTGTTGCAAGTAGGACATTAACTGGGATAAGTGATGCTGAGAATCCCCAAGACGAATTTAGCGCTCTGGGTGTAGAATTGAAGATTATTCCCTGGAAAGGCAGTAATACCTTCCTGAAAATGGACCATGCTTAATACAGTTATGAAGAAAAAAAAACTCAAAGAAATCAGGGAAAGCAAGGGTTAATGCTCTTGGGAATAGCCTATTAAATGGAAAAAGAAAAAAAAAAAACCAAACCACAAAACTAAAAAAACCAAACCCACCAAAAAATAAAAAAGCCCAAAACAAAAAAATAAAAAAACACACCACATTTAAGAAGCAAAGCAGTTTTTAATAAATGGTCAGAACAGAGAAAGAGAGAAGCTGGAGTTTGAGAAACTGGATATGCTAAAGTCACAATATAGTTGAGTGAGGTATCCATCAAGCCTTAGGAGGATATTGTACTAGAGAGACCTATATTGCCTTGAAAGTTCCTTATAAGGTTAATAGAGGTCAATAGTAAGCATAAACAGTTCTCAGCAATTTTTTTAAGAGTTCAAACCCAAGTTCAGTGTTTTTTCTACAGCTTTCCTGCACAGTCAATGTTAGTTTAGTCAGGTATTTTCACAAATTCTTTTAATGGACCAGGAAACACATGTTTGTTCTCGAGCCTGTGCATTCCTGCACAGATGACACCTTGTGGGGTCAGCACCATCTTGACTTCCATACCTCCAAACCCCGCTCCAGCAGCTGTCACATACACCTGAGCAAATCAGTGTTGGTAAAATGATGTCTCTTATTATCCACTCCCTAAGTCACTTAAGTCACAGCAAGCATGATGCGACTGGATAGGTTGCCTGTCTCAAGACAGGCTTTTGTGCATCTTTAAGATGAGGTATGTAAAGGTGATTGAAAGAGACTATGTCAATAGTCTTGTGGCCACCAAAAAATAAAAATTTTATAATTGCAAATTTTATAATTGCAAATTTTATAATTGCAATAGTTGAGCAAAAAAAGTGTCTCACAGCAGACCTTTGACAGTAAAATATGCAGCAAGCTTGTGATATATAGGCATGGATATATACATGTATGTACGTACCATTTAGGTTAATGAATAAGAAGCGTGTAAAAGTCAAAGTGAAAATTTGCAGTCAATCTAAACGACTGAGAAAAAGTACTGAGGAAACACAGACTAACCTAACCTTACGACAAACTAAATTCAGGGCTAACACAATTCCTCCTTAAAGAACTGTGTAACCTAAACTAAGATACAAGACTCATACAGAAAGGGGAAGATAAAGCAAGGAACTGGACAAATATTCAAGTAATACTTCTGGAAGGTGTTGGTTTTGGGGAGTAGTATGACGTCAGCTGAGAATGTAGAAAGCACCGGAAACATAAAAATCTCATTATGTCTGAAAGAGAAACAGGAAAGCACCAAGTCACCAAAGCAGAGAGCAGAACTGGATGATGAGGGGATGTTTTGGTTTTAACCCAAAGTTAGAGACCTACAAATAATGATGGTCTGCATCTCAGGTGGCTCCTTGCACTGAAGGAGGCAGAGGTGGACATGGATCACGGTAAATGTCACTCCTGAGTTCTCAAACTGGAATTTGACTTGTTTCTCACAGATATTTTTCTTCCTCCTATTCCACAGCTTTGCCTTCTGCCACCTCATCCTCCAGACCCGAAGCAAAGCTGTTGAGTAAAGCAAGGTAAAAGGTAAAGTCATTGCCTGCATTGTCTGTTCAGCAAATTGATTGCCAGGTCTACTATCCCACCCTGTTGTTTCCTTTGCTAGGAGCTGTGAGCCCTCACTAGAATTAACCCCTTGTAATATCGTAAGCAAAGCAATAGCACTCCAAAAAGCAGATGGAACATATAATATTCATAAAAGATATTACAGGCATTCCCACATCCCTCACAGAGGGAATCAAAGAAGGAGTTGAAGGAGAAGGAGACTAAACAGCATGGGTAAACAACACATCCTTAGATCATGGAAACGGCAGGGAGGATATAAAAAGGTAGCAGATGGATGTTTATTCTACCCTCTAACAGCAGCGTGCAGGCAGACTAAGGCTGCACTATTTCTTTGCATTCTGGCCAAGGATTCGCACCTCTCCACAGAGCAGAGGATGGCAGCAGCATGGGTGTAGGCAGAAGAACTTGCCATTTCTCAAAAATCAGGGTTAGCCTTTGCATTAATTAAGGCATCAGGCTCCACTATCATCCTCCGTCCTTATTACTATCCTTGGATTTTATGCTATATTTAAAATCATGCCATTTCAGAATCCTGCATGAATAAATATGAATGTCAAGACCTGTGTGCATCTCTTAAGCACACAAGACAGTACAGTACATCACGTACTCACAGAATCTTATTAAATTTCTCTGACACATAATCCTGTGAACCTCCTTCTGTAAACACAGGCAGTAGTTGTACTTCATTTCTCTCCTCTATCCTTCACAATCTCCCCTCAACTATCTCCTCCCTCTTAGTCATTATAGAGAACTGAGCAGAGACTAAGCACCCAGGTAAGTATTGGAGAGGGGACCCGAAGACATCTATTAGGAAAAGGAGAAAAGCTTGATCAGAGAGGAAAAACAATGCATTGAAGTCTTTCCAGTTACTTAAAGGAACCTGAGAATGAAAAATTTATGCAGAAGACAGAAAGCAGCATAAAAGGCCCTATTTGGGACACGTCTTGTATTTTGGGGAGGGATTTTTTTAATAATCATTTTATCTATATTCATTTTATCAGTGAGATTAAAATTAAATGGCAAAGGATTCCCTTTGATTAATTACCCTTCAGCAACCATAGCACCAGTGGGGGGCCAGTTCTGCTGTTGGGTGATTCCCAGGGGCAGGCACAGCACCCTACAAGCGCAACCCCTGTGACCCCACAGGTGAACCAGGGCTACCAGGAAAACTTTGCCCCTGGTAGGTTTTGCAATTGCTGGTCGTGTCTCCATCATCTACATTGGTCTTTATGTTGCATGGGGAAGGCTGGTACCATAAACACTGCTCATGGAAGAGGAGCCCAGCTCAGAGCCCCCAGCAGAGATGCACGTTCCCACGGGAGCAGGTCTGGAGTCTTCGGTGGTGGGTGAGAAAACCTTCAAAGTCAGAGCATCCTGCTCTGCTTGACAGACACTGAGTAAACAGAGCAAAAAAAAATCAGCAGGTTAAGCTTGTTTTATTATCAGCTCAAACCTGATACATGACAGGGATTTAGGGCGAGTTGGGCGAGGCATTCAGGCACATGTGTAAACTTAAAGACAAGCATTGTCCTGTTGTAAGAAGTGACACTATCAGTCTTGAAGTAAGGTAGAGGCTTCAGTATCACAGAGAATGGGGAAAGGAGCCTCAGCCCACCTCTCTGTGGGAGCCACGCACGAGTTGGCCACTTGAAGGAGGGCGGCCACTTGCTTTTATTTGCAGAACACGAACTTTGCTCTTTTGAGGGAGATGATGATGATAATTGGGACTTTAACAGCTGAGAAACAGATCCTGAAATTTTGCAGCTCGGGCTGATCATTCTAATTGTTATTGATTAATAATGAATATGGTGCATTTATACCCAGGAAGCGTGGGAGAAAAATGGCCCGTGGTTTTATTTTTCTGCAGGGATGTGTGATCTGTTGCCCCACAATATACAACTCCTCCAGCACACGGTTACAGGATAAGGAAAATCAAAAGACATTCTTTTTATTAGTTAGCAGTAATGACCTTTTGTTTTTGATTATTTGTGCATTAACAGCGTGGAATGGAGATGTGCTATGTAAGGAAGTTATTATTTGCTAATTTGCAGCTTTTAAAATACACAGCACACTATCTATTATGTATCATGCATTACAATTACAACAACAGTTTAATTAATCACCAGCACCCTGTTTTGTATCAGTCTGCTGCTGAATTCTGGGTAATGGCGTTGTTTACCATTTAGCAAGTAGCAACATTTCACTCTGTTTCACTACATTAAACTGCTCAAATAAAGCAAACGGATATTGGAAAGAGTTGGCCATCTGCCTTTATTTTCTTTTACTTTTGTTAAGGAAAGGGAAAAAAAAAAAATAAACCCCACCACAGCCTCTGAAAGGAGAAAGAGCACAGCCATGAAACTGATAGTGACAAAAAACACCCTTTTTTTATCAGGTCAAAATCTCATCTAAATGCAGTTCTGATGAATGGTAAAAAGCTTGCTTTGTGGATTTGGAGTGGGTCTCAAGACCAGCAATGAAGTCTAATGATTATTTAATGGTGCCGCACTTGAAGCAGGATTATGTGAGACTCTCTCCCCCGTTAAGAGTTTGATGAATAGGTTTTGTGACAGCCATTTAGGAATAAACAAGAATTCATCAGTCTGCATAAGAAGAAGCCAGTTTATAGATTAAGTTTCTTGAGGTAATTCATGAGGTCAGTCCCATTTAGATGTAGACTATTAGGGCTCAGCTTTTGAGAGTGGCCATACAAGGGAGTTACTCCAAATGGACCCCGCTAATACAAAGCCCCCTTTCAGAGGGAAGCCTGAAATTTTTATGACCCTGCTGCTAGGAAGCACATCAACTTGTCACTGTGAAGATCTGCTGGGGCAAGACCTCATCACTCTATTAAAGAGCTCTGTGACCCTATTGATTTGAAGTATTTAAAGCAGGGGTGAAGTTCAAAGCAATTTCTTTTCTATACTATTACTCAGCCTCTCTGTGTCTTGGCTCTAAAACATCTGCTGTCAGTTCCTCTCTGGTGTCTGACTCTGGAATCTGTCACTGGAGAAGAGAGTAGTTTTATTTAGAATAAATTGGATTCCTTTTCAGTTTTCAGCATTTCGTATTGTGATCAATGGTTTACACTCCTTCATGTGCCAGGAGACTTAACTGCCACTGTATCCTTTCATGTCTCTTTAGAGCAGGACTCAGCCAGAGCTTGCTCCTGAGGCTCTATAATCGAATCTTTCCATTCTAACAGGTAAGCAGCCACCAGTTTTTCTAATTGGCTAATCAATAAAAATAATAAACTTTCACTTTTGGAAAAGGAAGGGGGGAGAAGGAAAAAAAAAAAAAGAAGAAGACGAGGGAAAAAAAAAAATATCCCAGAATGTCACTCTGGAAACAAAACCCTAACAGGATCTTTTATGCTTATTTGCTCAGAGAGGAAAAATAAGACACTGAGTAAACAACTCCATTATTTTTAAATGTCAGCAAGTAAACCTCATAGCTGGTTCTCGGAGGTGCTTATTCAGAACAATGCAGGCTCCTCCGCTCCTCTGCAGAAGCTGCAGGCACCAGGGCACCTTCTCGACACTTAATAATACATCAGATCGGGTGTATTTATTACAGATGTGGTTTCTGACACCAGGGTAGTTATTAAAGGCTGTACGGAGAACGAGATTAATATTCAGTTTGATGATGTCAGACAAAACAATTGAGATCAAAGAAGGAGCAATGGGATGCAAACGGTAATGAAAGGGTTACGAGAATATTTAAGATAATGACACATAGCAACAGAAAGAAATTAGGTAGGGTTTTCGTCTGGAAGATAATTATATACGGGATTACATAGAGCAAACCTATCTGTTATCTTCATCAAGGGAACTGAATTCTGATGCTGTGAAAAACGCACCTTCTCTCAGGCGCTGCTTTGTCAAATCGCTATCGTGTTCCTATCCTACCTGTGCTGTTTAGACACATTTTATCACATATTCTAACAAATTGCCTCATATAACTAAGATAAAAAGGGTATATTTTAGCAGACAGAAATGTGTCCGTTGTTTTCATCTGATTTGTGCTGATTTACATCGCCTACGAATCTGCCCCGTAATAGATGTTGTCATCATTTTATTAATGCTGTCGTTTTACACAAAGCTCCTTTTAAAACTGAATGTGTTTCAAGGAGGGAGGGGGGGGGAGTGAATTATGTTTATTGCAAGATGGCAACTGCACGGTTTATTCTGCTGTATCTTTAAGAATCTAGAAGTCTGAAGACAGATGTACCTATTGCTTGTCAATCAAAATACATGTCCTTTGCAGCTTTGTATTTTCTTTAGTCAGCAAGGAAATCATGTTACTGCTGTCTGAGGTCAACAGTAAATGCACCAACAGAATCCCTGCCTGAGAATTTTCAATAAAGAAGGCACCAAAGATGAGGAAGGAAGATAACAGTTTGTATTCTGCTCCTCTGAGGGAACAGGCGATAAACAAAATTCTAAGCCATTTCTTCTATCTTTCGTTTTAAAAAAAAAAAAAAAAAATGGAGCTGGTGGAAGTCACTGGCAACAGAACACCATTACAAGCTGATATCATCTTGAGTTCATGCTGCTGAATATGTTGGCATTTATGGCACATTCTCCCAGGGCACATTTCAAAATGAAACTGAAACTTGATGGACCAACTGTACTCCATTAAAAAAAATAATAAAAAGCCTTTCCCCCACCCCCACCCCAGCCTAAAGAAATGGAGAGTTTCAAAACACTATTTTCTGCCATATGAATCTACATGTTGAAGGTCAGTCCAAAGGCAACAAATCAAAGCATTTTTTTTCTCATCTTTTATTTTAGATTATGAATGATGCAAGAATTTATAGAGCGTGCAAATTTATTACCGTGTTAATAGGCCCCCCTGTTTATATCCGGCAACATATGTTATATCCAGAATCTCTAGGAAGCAGCAGCATTTTTAGGGATGGAGGGGGAGGCAATTAAAGAATTAAGCCTAATTACCGTGAAAAATCTCTGGAAGAAACATACAGAAATCTTTTGCAGAAGAAACACAAAGGAGAATGCAGGGAAATATTCTTTAACATGATCACTGTTGTAAACTGTATTTCTAATCCATGCATACATAACTAAAAGGCAAACACAGTCACAACTCAATAGCTCTTCTCGTGTAATTAAATGAAAAAAAAAAAACAAACAAAAAACCCACAACAGAAAGAATTAGTGCCTTGTAGAAATTTTCTCTCTTTTAAGGTCTTCATGGGCATCTTGTTCCTAACAGCTGAGCCAAATACTCAGTAAACAGCAATAAGCATCTTGTTTAACATAGACTTCAGCCCCAGCAGGGTGGCAGAATCACTTTGCAGTTGCTGGTAGAGGGACAAGGGAAGTGGCTGCAGGAGAGGTGACTGTGCTTCACCCAGGGAGTTATCCAAAGTTTTCTGGGGAAAACATGTCCCCCCCCTTTATGCTTCTGTTCTCCTGTATGGGCCAGCCTCACAGATGACCTTGCCTCCACAGTTACTCTCCTGAAAAAGGGGGAAAATGTTGGGAGCTATGAGAAGTGCAGAGCAAAAGTACAAACATGAGGCAGCCGCAGGGATGGATGCCTAAGGCATCGCAGTGAAATTTCATAATCAAAATCTTAGGAATTTCAATTCCTTTGGGAAGAAAAGCTCAACATTTTTTTTGTGAGTAAATGTGACCAGCTCTCAATTTTCTGTTCCTATTACCAGATGGAAATGAGATGCAGGAAGCAGAGCAGCTTCAGATTGTAGGATCAAGCACAAATACTGTGTTTTTAGCATCAGTTTCTGTGACCAGAAAGAAGGCTGCTGGATGATGCTTGCTATAATGGGAAACCAGAAACACCAGACCTAAGTTTTGCTGAAGGTACTCAGTAATTCAGTAACTCTTTAAATATAGAAATCACTGTCTGAATTTAGCTTTGGTAAAGCTATGTGTGACAGTGGGGGTTGACCAGGGAAGAATTTATCCATGGGTGGTTGGATCCATGGTTCTCTTCAGATCCTGAACCCATCTTGATGGACAGGTAGATAATGGGTACATCAACCTCACTTCAGCTCATGTCAGAGCAAGTTTATTGGCCCACACTCTTAAGTTTTTTTTGTATCCTAAATATTGATCTCCTTTATCTGTGTGTTGCCACTTCCATCATTGTCTTTAATCATTCTTTCTTTACAGGTGGGTTATAATTTTTCCAATGTCTGTGAATTATGAGCTTTGCCACCAACAGAGATAATATCTCCACATTCTAGGTTGTTTAGTATGAATCCTTCCCATCTTGAAGTATTATTAATCATGTTGTCATCGCTTAAATAAATAATAATCAGCAATAATTATTTCTATTTTCACAAAACCTCTAAAATAATAAAAAGTAAAGCTGATATTAATTATTAATAAATATGAAGGGGACATGTTTTGTTGAGACTGAATTTCTATTTTTCATCTGTATTACAGTGTCATCTAGAGGTGCTAGATAAGATGAGGGTATCCCTGTTTTAGATGCTGCAGAAACTCCAGCCTAAATGACCCAGCAAGACAAAGAAGAGAGTAGGAGAAATGAAGGTGTCAAGCAGAGCCAGGGTTAGACACCAGATCTTCTGCCTCTGTTTGGTTGCCTACAGTCATGCAGAAGAGTGACTTGCCAAGAGAAGGTCTCGTACAGGCTCACCCCATCCTGTCTTTCCTCCTGTCCATCCATGTCAGACTGTCTGGGGGATGGAGATTGCAAACCTGGCCCCATCCCCACTGGGGCAAGGAGCAACCATACCACTGACAGCCCTTTGGCACCTCTCCCTCCTCCCACATTTCCAGTGTGGTCTTTCCTTGTCTCCATTTTGAAGACGTGTCTTTTCCCTCCCCTGTTCCTCCGCACCTCAGGAACTGAGCTATACAGTAGAAGAGCCATACCTTCCCTTAGCATAGACTGAATCATTTTCCACCTGATTTCTTGCAGACATGAAGTTTTTGTGAAGTGTGTGTGAAGTGTGAAGTGTGTGTCTGTCTCTATCTGTCTATGCATGTCTTTCCCTCCTCTTCTTTGATAGCAATTTCTAAACCTGTTTGCCACGTTCACCTGCATTTGGCAGAGAGGCTACGGTTTGAGGAAATTACATCTCTAGAAGACCTTTGAAAAAGAAACATCACCTTAATTTTTCTCAGGAGGCAGCTGAGAGGTACCTTCAGCTCAGGGTCTGCCAAGGCACATGTACCTTGCCCAGCCCAACATATAAGGGATGAATAAATCCCTTATTCCTCTCCAAAAGTGGGAAAGGATTGTGCCATCTTCCTCTTGTATTTGGAATGAGCAGTTCCAAAGTGCAAATCACCTGCACATCCTGGCAGTACACTCTGACCTGTGATTTTTGTGGCACAAATGCAGACCAGGCAACCCAGATTTTTTTTGGCCAATTAACCTATTGTTGATCGCAGAGTACCAAGTTCAACTCAGTACATGCTGGTGGTATGTTGGCTCATTTCTTCTGGGAGATCAATGCACAAGATTGAGAGCTATGGCACCTTGCTCTGCTCCTTCTACAGATGCACCAATGCTTTCAAACCACAGGAACCACAATGGGGCAAATCAGAAATGGTGACATTTCTCCACCTTTGTGGAAGAAGGAAGCCAGGTTTCTAAGTTTGTGCATTTTCCTTATAATTCAAGCATCTCCAGCAATAAAAAATGTTGCTGGACCCATGAGTGGTCACCGCACAGGTTGCTAGATGAGCCCATGGGCTTAGGCTACACAGGGACATCTTGGAGAAATCTTGCCCTACATCAGGGAAACTGGCTTCTCCCTCCCTGATTAAGACAGCGGACCCTGGGCTCTGCCCTCTTCATCACACTCAGGCTGAACATCACCAAAGGGTAAAGTCACTCACTGTTCCCAGGCTCTGCTCCCTGATGCTGAGGAGCAGTCTGAAGACATTGCTTCTGCATCATCTTCTGCTTCTTCTGCATTGAGTGGGCCAGTGGAGAAGACGTTTTTCAGGAGTACAGAGGTTGCATTCCCTCTCTATTTTCTTTTGTATCTTTTTAGAAACAGTGACTTGTAAGGTATCCAGTTGCATTTGGACATAACACCTACAATTCATTCAGGTCCCCCATAAAAGCAAATCACTCTCTGAACAACAGGACTGAAGGAGGGGGTTGTCTAGACATTTGTACCCCCTGAATCCTCCACTACTCCAGCATCCTGCATTCCCCACCTCCATCTCATTTATTTATACTTTACCGTATTATCTTACTGAAAAAGGGGCTGGAAATCCTCTGGCGTGGCAGTAGGGATGTAAATGTTATCACATTTACTGCACAGCCTTTCCAGGTGCAGTCTGAGGGCATTTCTGTGGGCAACAGAGGGGGAATCAGAGCCAGTCTGAGGAGGAAAGCAACAGAGGAAGATCCCTGAGATAAATTGAAATAGCATTTGCAGACAGGGCAAATGAACGTCCCACAGCTGGAGAAGCTGTTAAAAGTCCTAACAATGTACATCACGTTTTTTCCTCTCCACAGTATTTTCATAAGATGGGAAAATTGAAGGGAAAAGAAAGACTCCTCTATTCCGTACAATAATAGTAATGCATTGAATGGTGATGATATAATGCGATAAATTCTCAAGAAATTAAATTCCATATTTTGGGTTATTCAGCAAAATCTCCACAAATGCAATCCTAATGTAAACCTTAAATCTATGCACGTATTGGCAGGATAGCATATAGTGCCTCACCTTTCCTGAAGTATTATGCTTAGTACTGTTTGTTTGCACCGAGCATTATCACTGCATATGGCTCCACTTCCCATACCTAGTAGATAATAAACACAGACTAAATCACAGATAATGGTCACAGATTTCTGTGGAAAAACTTGTTATCTTAGGAAAACTAGAAAGTGACAAAAATACCTTTCATTTGATGGAGTTTTGTTGTTCAAGAAGAAGGAAACTGCCCTCTGAGTTGCTATAATCAAGCACTATTTTAGCCTGAGAAGGCTGTGTTTAACACTCAGTTACATGGCTTGAAATTTTCATTTCAGGTGAGGATAAGTATCTTAATTTTTAGTAATAACATTGTGAATATTAATGTGTTGGTTTCAGCCCCATACCTATCTATTTTTACTGGTATTTATAAATTTATTGCTCTTCTCCTTTAGCTTTTCTACCTCCTCTGCTCCACCCGTTCTCTTGACTCCTCTGCCTAAAGCCACAGCAGTGCTTCTCTCCAGCTGCCACCACTGTTCCATCCCCACTGTACTGCATCAATTTCTTCTTGGGGAAATTCTTACAATTAAGGCAGTGTGACTTTCTTTCTCCTTTCTTCCACTTCTTTTCCTTCCACAAAACATGCAGGTTTCTCTCTTACCTGCAGTTCTCCTCCTGACCTTCCACTTGCTGGAATAACAGCATCTCCTCAACCTGCTCTCCATTGCATCTCATTACTTGTCCCATATTTCATTTTCTTGTGAAAACATAAACTTTCCATCTGCTGCCTCTTTGGTCTCTTCCATCTGGCATGTTTATAGGATAATATTTTTCTGTCTTTCACAAAAAAAACCCCACCACATTTGACTCCTTCACCACCACTCCATCTATCCATCTCTAAACTTATTTGACGCACAGTGTGCTACTTCTGTCCAGAGAGATTCTCCTCTATTTCCAAAGTCATGTCTCTTCACTGGCTTATACCATTTGCTCTTGCTGAACTGTTCCCAGTGAAAATATTGAACAACCTTTTCCAAACCATTCTCATCCTTTTTGTCAGCAATGAAGCCTTTTCCAGGATAATATGACTATGCTCAGAAATTGAAAAAAACCCATGTGTCTTCTGATAGTGCAGCAGGGTCTGAGCTGGTAAGACCTGCCAGCAGAGATGGTGAAGATTTGCTGATGGTGGCCTTAAAGGTCTTGTAATCTTTTCTTTCGTTAACTTCCTCAGCTTTGTTCATACAACATATTCTTAAGAAGCTTAGGTTACTTTCTCTCCAGGTTTCAGAGCAGCAGAAGCAGGTGATGAGTCACACTCAGACCACCTTTCATTCTCTTTTTCTTCTAAATTTGCTTGTGTTTCTCTGCCTTTCAATTCAGACCTCCTACCACCTGTGCAAATTATAGTCCTGAGCTGTTTCTATGGTGCGTCCTTGTGAGGAGTCATGATCATGGAAGATAAAACAGATGTTAATTTCCCCTGTCCCAAGTCCTCCTCACAGCCTTCTTCCTCTGTCCTACCAGTCATTCACATGCGTAATCCAGTTATGATGTTTGTCTCGGCTTTCCTCTAGACACTGACATCTGGGCTATGTTTAAGGCTGACAGAGTCTTCCTGCAGAACATTCTTCAGACATAGCTGTGGCAATCCCCAAAAAAGTTCTAATCCCCAAAAAAGTTGCCCAGATCATGATAAAGCTTTTGGTATTTTCACTGATCTTGAGAAATGCAATATTATATCAACCCAAAATGCTGAAAACATCTCTTTCTGCGTCTCCCCGTCTGGTTAGGGGGGGATGCCAGCCTGAACTGTACACTTACTAAACGATCAAACAGGACCTTCCAAACCTTTTAAGATGCCAAGGCTTTGTGGGGATAGGGTGAAGGGTGAGAGATATCTCTCTAGTAAGCACTAGATACATACATTGTTCTCCTTTAAAATATTGTCTTGTAATGCTTCTACCAAAAAATCCTCCCCATAGGAAAGTGCTAAACTCACAAGTTAAAGGCCTTCATCGCTATTTTATGGACTTTATATGCAAAATGTGGATCCTTAAAAATTTTTACTTAACCCCAGAATTTGCAGCATTTCCCTGCATTTTGCTTTTCCTCCATAAAGCAATTCCCCAGTTGCCTGGGGAAACTGCCCCCACTGGGCAGACACATACTATGTTTTATCACGGCAGAGCTGAGCAGAGCAAGGTGTGCCTCATGATGGGTTCCAGTGGGATGCTCCCACCTCCTGGACCTGCAAAGCCATCACAAAAGTAAAGCAAAAAGAGGAGCTGGTGGTTCTTTACTTTCTTTGAACCAAAAAGCAGAGTCTATGAACTTGGGATACAGGAGACCCAAATTCAAAGCTGCACTTCACTGAAGATAATCTAAATAAACTGTCTTTTTTTTTTTTCTGTACGAATGTAAGCTTTGACCATCTAGGACCTAACGAACATTTAGGAGGGTCATGCAGGTAAAAGAGTTTTAACGGAAGAAGTTAAAGAAGTGCCACTATGGTTACCATATGGCTTAACGATTCAAGAGGTGTCTGATGCTTTAAGGCTGAAAAAGGACTATGAATGTAGATGCCTAACAATTCAGGTGAAGCTGGAGGTAGCTGGTGATTTCCAAACTGAGTTTTTCACTGCATCAGCAAATATGAAGTTCATCTGTGAAACCATACATGTCACCTTTATAGTGGTTTTAATAAAAAATTGAATTAAATTGGAGATTAGAACAGAAAGGTCAATGGGAGTATGTGCAGAGGTATAGAAAGGAGAAATATTTAATCCTACATTACTGTTTTAAGGCTAATAACAACATGATGGACTGGGGTAAAAACCTCCCTAACAAGTAAGGCACTCATCCTGGAGGTATGGTCACTGTTATTGGCCTCTGCTCCTCTCTCTGAGCTTCTCATTCCCAAAGCACCTTCTGCTCCATAGATGCTGCTGGCACACAAAAGGCTTTCTGAGTTGGAAGTTCATGTGTATGCTATAGTCTTCATTAAAGTGTACAGATCTTTTAGGCAAGAGAGTCTTCCAGTAAAATCATAGTAAAGAATATCTGCAGAAAAAGTAGACACGAAAGGTTTGCAGTGAAGTTATTTTTACAAAGGTTTCCAAAAATTACGGCATTTTTCACTCTCCACTCTTGAAAGATGATTTAATCAGGTTTCTGATACCCCCATTTGTGTTATGCTGCCACAGATACAGCTGAAGCATCAAAAGCAGTGGCAGAGATGCACACACAAGCAGCATTGGTGACAGCTTTAATATTTAATGTGGACCTTAATTTTAAAGTGCCTTTTACCTAGTGAGATAGGTGCATCTTATAGAGGCAGTGTTCCTATGTAAACATTTCCAATGTTTCATGGATTCATAAACTCATGGATTAGACAGAGTTGGAAGGGACCTCTAGAGATCATCTGGTCCAACTCCCCTGCTATAAAGAAGTTTTTCCTCATATTTGAGTGGAACTTCCCATGTTCCAGCTTATGCCCGTTCCCCCTCGTCCTCTTGCTGGAAACCACTGAAAAGAGTCCGGCTCCATCATCCTTCAACCCACCCTTTAGGAACTTTTAGACATAGATTTATCCAACATCCATTTTTGCAAAGGATATAACGATAGCAGAGGGTTAAATATTGAAATTGTATATATTTGTGTACCTCACCTAATGCTAATACTCTATTTAATCAGTGATAAAATGTATTTTTAAACTGACTTTACTATGATTCTTTTAACTTCTCTCTCTGCATGCTGGTTCTTTTCTGAGCATCTCTGTTTCTGCTGTTGCACTTTAGTCTGGACTTCAGTATGCTTTTGAAGCAAGTTGCCCTTATTTACCAACCTTGCTTTCCATCGCAGCACTGTCTTGGATCATGTACCTGAAGGGAGCTTAGAGGAGAGATGGGATGGGATTCTTTATCTGGGAATGTAGCGATAGGACAAGGGGTAATGGTTTTAAATTGAAAGAGAGTAGATTTAGATTAGATATTAGGAAGAAATTATTTGCTCTGAGGGTGGTGAGACTCTGGTACAGGTTGCCCAGAGAAGCTGTAGATGCCCCATCCCTGGAGGGGTTCAAGGCCAGGTTGGATGGTGCTTTGAGCAACCTGCTCTGGCGGGAGGTGTCCCTGCCCATGGCAGCGGGGTTGGAACAAGATGGTCTTTAAGGTCCCTTCCAACCCAAACCATTCTATGATTCTGTGTGAACTGGGTTATTTATACATTAAACTTAGCTGTAATATGAGCTCTAGAAGAGTATTTAATACCACTAACATGCTTTCAGTCCACACAACCAGACTAGAGCTATTCTAGGGCAGAACACCTGAAAGGTGTACACTTTGGTCAAAGGGTGAGCATCACCAGTTTCCCTCTGCAATCCCCTCTCCCTTTGGACCACATTTGTCAGTAGTGGGGAGAGCCCAAGAGAGAGTCAGATGCCTCCTGGGGTGCAAGACCCCAAATCGTTGCAGAAACACCTGAGTGAAGAGATGAAATGAGATGAAACACACAGGTTATGTTGCACTCAGGCTTATTTGCCCCACAAACACTGTGTACTGTTTAAGTTAATAGATATCTAATAGCTTTCAATGTTGTTGATGAGGTCCCATGATGTACCTGAAGAGGACCACCGATGCAGAATAGCAACAGGAGGACACAGTTGTGCCCGAACCACCCGCTGCTGAGGACGTACAGGTTAACTCCCCTTAGGCAAGCTGTAGAAAATAGACTTAGCCATATGCAGGGTTTGGCCAGTCTTTCCAACACATTTTACAGGTACGTGTTGATGTTTCTCACTAGTTGTTTTGTATGCTCAACCCTCTGTCCTGGGAAGTCTGAGTTTATTAGACATCCATTATAATTGACACATTGTTGCAGTAGGGGTGAATAGATGCATTAGACAGATGATCTTAATTGGCTTTCATCCAAAAGAATTAAAATAAAAAGACAGCTGAATTTCATTCACATTTTCAATTAGTAAAACTTCCTTTCATTATTATAATGCCTGCTGAAACAGCAGCCACATCAGGGTGACAAATCCCGTTATCATGCTTTCTGCAATTGTCTTCCAGAAAGGCGTCTATTGAAAGCATTGTCTGAGCGTGTGTATAATGCTGACAATCAAGCTCTGCTCAGAAAGCTGGGGGAGGGTGTCTGACTGTGATCTGTACAGAAATGGGTTTCTTTCCCCTGCTGCTGGTTCTTCAGTGCTGCGTGCTCGCATTGGGACGATGTGCTCTGACAGGCCGTGCGGGCTAACGAGATCAATCACCGAGCATTAGTGGAATTCTCATGCTTTCCACCTATTTTTCTTCCCTTTCTTTATTGAGCGTGATCCTCTGCAGGTGTTATTTGTTTGTCAGACTGTTACATAGCAAATGTGGAAATAATTTTTTTTTAGGGAGTAGATAACAGCTGAACTCCTATTGCAGACAATGGTTTCACACTGAAGTACTAATTGAAAAGAATGGGAAAATAATTCTTTAGGCATTAGAGGAAGAAATAAACGGCTTCTTAGGGGTGGGGAGCAAACAAAGGGGCATTAGGGTGTTGTTTCTTTAAATCCTTTTTGAGTGGCTAACTGGACTACTGCACTTGCAATGGCAACTACTGCAGGTTTTTAGCTTAGCCAACTCACCTAACTTAACCAGACAAATGATATTATTTATTTGTTCCATATGTGACACTGAAAAGAAACATGTGGATAACCAAGAAAATCAGTTCATCTGGGACTTGTGTTATCCAGTTTCCTTTCATTGAGTTATATGCCAAGAGCCAAATGTATTGCCTGAGGGTTGTTTTCCTTTTATTTATTTAACTATTTACTTATTGAATTGTTCCAACTTACTTAATTTTCTACATCATCTGACTTTGGACAGTCATGTTCTCCTATACCATCCCACCTGAAAGTACACATATGGACCACAAACATCACATTAGGGGAAGATGTTCAGTTTTCCACATGCAGAAGCTGGGATCCATTAATTTCAAACATCCTAACAAGATATAGTCAGTTGATGCCAGAAATCCAGTTAACAGACTGAGAACTTGGCACTCTGATACCATAGGATTTCTGTGACAGCCCTTGCACAGATGAGGGCCATTAACACCTCTGTTAAAGTCTACTGTATTTTTACACGAGGATCTCGAAGCTCTAATCTTTTGAAACTGTCTGCTTCATGGATTCCTCAGGATTTTGGATACCGCTACCTCTGCAATTTTGTCTGCATAAAGTCAGGCAGTGAGAATTTCATGGCCAGTACCTGTGCTTTCACTGTGCCATACCTGTACCAGTTTCAGTTACAGCATGAGCGTGATGGATGTCAGTGATGCTTTATGGACAGGTTCAAAGGACTCATCCTAAAGTGTATTCTTCTGTACTAAAAGAATATTCTTCTGCCCATGCTTCAGAAGTTCCCAGGGAAAGGTGAGCTGGCAATTCCTCTCCTGAGAGCTGGCTTGTCTCCTCAGTGTAAAAGCACTGATATGGAGATCTGAAGCAGAGACATTGGAGGAAGGGACACTGCAAGACAACAGAGAAAGCCAGCAAATCAAGAGACCTTTTGTTCCACTACCTGCCTCCTCTGCAGTCTTGCAGTTCCCAGTGTCAACATCCACATTCTCCTTGTTATTATTATTCCATACGTTTCCACAACAGTAATTCCCAGAGCATCTGTAAGACTTTTCAGCACACTGCCCCTTCCCCTTCACAACACCTTCTCTGAAGAGATGCACACCAAGCAAAAGGTGAGGAATCCTGATGACCATCCATGGTGGAAAGCCAGAAAGGAAAAAAGAAAGGACTGGTGGAAGAGTGGCACCTTGCAGAGGTGGCAAGAACAAGACCTGGTTCAACCTCATGCAGAAGAGCAGCTCCATTTCTGTCATTCCCCATCAGACATGCTGTCCCTGCACGTCAGATTGACACCCCTCTCACTGGCTTCTGTGTCCATCAGAGATAAGGCACCTTGCAGGCAGGCTCCTGCTGTCTTGAGTTATGTGGGGGAGTATTTCCCTGGGAAGACTCCTTCCAATGACATTTCTGATCAGCAAGTTGGCTGTCACCTAATTTATACAGCTCTACTGGGACATGTCATTCATTTTCATGAAGTATTGTGAGTTCTTCAGTTGGAAGATGCTAAGTAAATGCATTTAGTGCCTGGAGAAATTAACTCCACATTGTTTCCAAATTAACGCAGTTGATGCTTTTTATTTCGACAGATTTTTTTGTTCTTTGTCTCACGTGCCTAGAAAAATCCAAACCAACTGGACACTACCGGGCTGGGTGAGTTCCTCACTCCCACCCCTACCAGTTTTGTTTTCAACTTTTTCACCTGGCTGGCTGTCTCCAAAGGATTAATTAAGCATTAATTTAGTATTTGTCAGCATTTCTGTTAAGTAAAACCAAGACAATTTTGCTCTTGGTCAGGTTTCTGGTGAGGAAGAAAATGTGTTTATTTTTTAATGACGCACTGGAGCTCCCGAAGTTGCTGTAAAGCATTCTTTATAAAGTGTGAAATGTACAAACAAAAGAATAAACCAAAGCCTAAAACTAAAGCCACTAAGGAATAATGATGAAAAGGGAAGAAAGCAAACCATTTCTCATCCTTCCTACTAGAGATGCATTTTATAGCTAATGCATTTAATGAGTCAACATTGGCTTATATTGCCTGAAAGCTCACTGAATTATTGAGTATCTGTGGTATGGATTATATGGAAAAAATAGTTTGAAATGGCTTTTTCCTCTGTGCAAATTTAATTTTATTTATATTCAGCTACAGTTATTTTCTGAAATTGTTATTAGACGAGTTCATCTTTCCTGTATATTTTAAAGAGCTAATGTTGTTTAGTGAAAAATAGACTTTTTACAGAAGCTCTGGGGTTTGAAAAACACCTGAGGAAAGCTTAACTGAAAGAAGGACAAAAGAATAAATCAACAACAACAGCATTTCTCTAAGACATATGTCTACTAATTTACCCTGAATAAAGCGTCTGCCATATACTGGGCTTTTTTTCAGATGGATAAATATTGACTTGGTTTGATTTTTTTTTATGTCCTCTAAATAAATAATAACAATCTGAATATTTAATTTTTTCCCTTGGGTAATGGGGGGGCATGCTGCTGGTGAACAGAGATGAAGAGGGAGCTGCTGCAGGCACAGGTACAGAGCATCCTTCACTGCAGACCTGTTTATTAGATTTTCAGCTTCCAGTCTTAGGCGGTAGATTGATTTGGCAGAGATTAGATAGGAAGTAGAAAGGAAAGCTGTCTTGTTAACCATTGCCCATGTGATGATTTAACATTGACTTGGCACTGTTCTTTAGTGCCCTGCAAGCAGACAGTTTTCCAAAAGGGATGGTGTCTGCAGCTCATATGCAGAGCTTTCTGATAGCAGACATTTCTCTGAAAACCTGGCCGTGGATGACACACCAGCAGGAGCCATATTAGCAATATCATGCTTGTCAAACACAGCTTTGAGAAATATTATTTATAGGGCTGGCTAGTAAACAAATCCATTTTGTGAAAAACGTTCAAGTTTCAGAATATGATTTTGGTCCACATCAAAATGAAAATGAGAGCTGTCAAACTTCTTTTTTTTTTTTTATTTTTTTCTTTTGTGTGTGTGTGGAGGGAACTAAAGGTCCTGGGGACTAGCCAATAACTGGATTGTCAGGATGTGCTCCTGGGATGTGGAAACACCAGAACTCAGTCCATGTTTCTTCTGAATCTGCAAAACACTCTTGATTCAGCTAAAAAAAATAACCAAAAATTTCTCATGAAAAACATGTGTCATCAACACTTTTGCTACCAACCTCAGTTATTAGACACCTAGTAACTGGTTGTCCATCTAGTCTGAACAGCTAACCTCAATACTGCGGTACTCCACTGTTTCTGCCAGGCTAGTTAAACCTTTCATCTTTGTCCCTGATAATCCATCTGGTGCTTCTTAAGTGAACCAGGGTTACTAAACAATGAGATTTGCCACTGGCCAAACACATCCATCACTTCCCTTTTAACCATCCTGTCCTCCAGGGGTACGTTCCAAGCTTCATGTGCCTTGTGGTGGGCAAAGTGGAAGACTCTGTTTCTTTGGTGCAGCCCTCCAAAATTATAACACACAGATTATGAGTCTCCAGAAAGACTTGGTTTCACTGCACCACAACCTAAATAAATGCAATTTGGAGCAGAAAATCTGTGTGTATCTGATTACTCTCTCTCTGTCTTTCAAATGATGTTCTCATCCTTTGTGGTCAATGCCTGAAAAGAAATACTCATTTGCTTAGCTTTCATACTCTTAAATCAGTGAAGCTGCTCTCATCCATCAAGCTAGTCTGGTGCACTTTGCAGAATAAAGGCCTTATACTGTAAATTCCTTTCTAAAACATCTTTCCATTTGGGCAGTGATTACACATGGTAGAGATATTTCCCATCCTGAGAGTATGACACAGTGGAGCCCTAATTCCTCTGGTCATTACCACAGTGCAAATAACAGGGCAGCAGCAACGAAGACCCAGGGCTGCTGCTGGCATAATAGCAAATTCATCTGCATAAAAAGTGCTGACAGAAAGGGTGCAGTTACAGCACAAGTGAAATATTAAAAAACCCAAACTTTAATTAGCAGGAATTAATTTGCATGGTCTTGACAGGCCTACTGCACATGCTTACAAGTTGTGTAAATAAATATCACTGCCTCTCTGCTGTAGCTGGGGAGCTTGGTAGAATTTAGAGATGAGCCCGTGGCTATGGGAAGCCCTGGGAAGAAGGTCCCATATGCTCCGGTCCCTGAGCCATGCTCTGAGCCCCACAGCACGCTGCCACCCTATAAAGCATGAAATGAAACTGTTAGACAGCCTGACATTGCTGTGTAAGAAGCAGGATATCCAAGCTCAAGGAACAATGACCAGCCAGCAGATATGATAAAACAAATCTCAAGAAATGGAGGAAAATGTATGCCAAGTAGGTAGCTGTATCTTCTGTGCCATACTTAAAGGTGCGTTCTCTCAGGAAGGCATTAAAAGATAATCCTTCAACAAAATGATCCCTTCAAAGAACCTAGGAAGAACGTGTGCATAAGCTTGTGAGGAACACCTTGCAGGGCTGCTACGGAGGCTTAGAATCATAGAATGGTTTGGGTTGGAAGAGACCTTGAAGACCATCTAATTCCAACCCCCTTTGGAGGGGGGTTGGCAGGGACACCTCACACTAGAGCAGGTTGCTCAAAGCTCCATCCAGTCTGGCCTTGAGCATCTCCAGGGATGGGACATCCACAGCTTCTCTGGGCAACCTGTTCCAGGGCCTCACCACCCTCATAGGAAAGAATGTCTTCCTAATATCTAGTCTGAATCTAGGGAGACACAGAGAGTCATACTTACCCCTTCACTCTGCTTCACAGCAGACTAAGGAGCCACGTGGCTTTAAAAGTTCCTACAACTACCCGAAAGGAGGTTGTAGAGAGGAGGGGGTTGGTCTCTTCTCCCAAGTCAAAGGTGATATAAAAAGAAGAAATGGCCTCAAGTTGCATCAGGGGAGGTTTGGATTAGATATTAGGAAAAATTTTTACACTGTAAAGCGTTTTAAGCATTGGAATGGGCTGCCCAGATAAGTGGTTGAGGAACCATCCCTTCAAAGGTGTTCAAAAGACGAGAACCATCCCTGGAGGTGTTCAAAAGCTAGGTTGACATAGGGCTTAGAGACATGGTTTAGTGATGTTTGTTTGGTTTTTTTAAAATCAGAGTTAGGTTGATGGCTGGAGTAGATGATCTTAAAGGTCCCTTCCAACCTAGACAATTCTATGATTCTACAGCAGGCCTGCCATGCTATTAGGCAGAAGTGTATCCAATTGATTTTTTATATAAATTGATGTATTAAATGCTGGAGTAATACTGAGTGAGGATAGATTGCATTTCTGCTTTTGCCTTGTTTTTGTTGTTATCAGGATTAATCTAGACTAATCTTAAACCCTCTGCATTTTCCCTGGTTTTCTTATCGTCAGTTGATAACCATTTACTGAAGCCTATTTGGTTGCAATGCTCTTTTTTTTCTAAAGAGAGTGATGATGCTCTTTTATTAGCATAAGCACTCAAACTGTGTCCAATGTCTTCAAGCAATTTATACAAATCGTAATCACTTGAGAATTTTATTCTGAAATTGATGCTTTAAGAGTTTTGATTAATTCACTAATTTCAAGATTTCTACTTTAAATACTTCAACAGAGTGCATTAGCAAACTTTTTCATCCATGGCATATAGTGCATGTGACACTCATGAAATCTCAATGCTGAAATGCATCCACAGTTTAAATCTGACACCCAGCAGCATCAGTGATGACTGAAATGACCTGAGCTCCTACAGCATTCAAAGACGATTCTTAGTGTAGGATCCCATAAAGATGCTGTGAAACTTATCAATCACCAGCTACACAAAAAGTAACTAAATCTACAAGAAATTTACTCAGCTCAGATAGACATTCACTTTACTGTGAATACAAATCCCATACAAATCCCCAAAATGTCACACCTTTCTCTCTCACTCTCTCCTTTGACCAGACCAGTCAGCCAAAAGTTAGCAGATGCTCTTTGATTTCACTACAGGTCATGGGAGGATAGACACCAGTATTTAACAGTACTTCCCAGGTGCATCCGTGGCTCCTGTTTCGCCCTTGGCAGCAGCACATCTCCTTTCAACCTCCATATCCCAGGCTCAGTGGATGTGGTGGGAAATGCTGAGTGGTCTCACAACCTGACTGAGGTTTTCTGGCTTGTTATTTGCAATTATCCCAACAGCCGTCAGCATCCTTCACATGGGTGCCACTCTGCAGCACATGGAAAGGTCTAGAAGGATGTTTCATTATTGCTCTATAACTGTAGCCTGCAGTCCTCCTGGGGAAAAGGGAAATGTATGGGAGAAACCTCTCAAACACTAGAGACAATCATGTTTTTTCAGCTATGAGGATACCACAGATACCAAATGAGTACAAGCCGCACAACATTCATGGCTGACATGTTGTTTGAGGATGTGTTTTGTGGCCAACAGATCATGCAGAATAAACTTAGGACAACTATGATGCCTCCTTCCAGTTTTCAGCTATGGGATTTCCAGTTGTGTGTCTCAGGGTTTGTGTTCTGCCCGCGGGAGCACATACCCGTTTGGTACGTGGATGGCAAAGGGCCGAGGGGCAGAATTAAAACTCTGCCTTTACTATCTGGGATCTCAAGAGATACATTTGAAACAACTCAAAGACCTCCAAAAGCACCCAAGAACGTAGGAAATAAAAACTGTACAGCAGTAGTCATAAAAGACAGCATATGTGGTTTAACTGAATTTGTCTGGAGTCCAATTAAGCAATAAGACACGATAGGGCGTGTCGTATTACTGGGCCATTAATGCAAGTCTCTGGAGCACTCTGAGGCACAAGGCCAAAGAGAAGTGCATTAATGGGCTGGTAATACATGCGTCGTCATATCCCATTGTTTTTAGGGCATGATAATGTTTGTCTTTTGAAAAGAAAGGGCAAGAAAGCATACTTTAAAAATTTCGAAACCAAAATCAAATTTTTTGTGTGAGGGCAAAGCAGAAAGGAAGAGCTGCACCCTACGTGCCATAAACTGGGAGATGTGGGATGAAAGACTACAGACCTCTCGCTGACAAACAGGTAGAGATAATTTCCTAACCTCTGGTTGAGTTCACCTGACTTTTGGGTGAAAAAATATCCAACCCCCATTTTAGGTGGAAAATCAAAGGCAATTTATAGTGCTGAAATATTTTTCCAAAAGTAGGCGGAAATATGTTAAAGAGCAATTAAAAAAATTAGACTTTCTTAGATGATCACATCCAGATTACATAATAGTAAGTGTTTTCAAGTTTCTAAGAAAGAAAATCAGGGTATTGAATATCATTTTTTTTGTATGGGATACTGGAAAGATTGAAGAGAACTACTGGAAACCTCATGTTAGAGCAATAGCCAAATAATCTGGTTAGTGTGACATCAAACCCGGGCAAATTAATGGACCAGCAAATGAGGGGTTCAATCAATACAGATTTAAATGATGATAATAAATAATTATGTCAATCAATATGGTTTCATGGAAAATACATCTTGTCAAATTCATTTAATCATGTTTTTGATGAAATTACTATATACGTTGATAAAAGTGGCTGCATTGACTTAATATATTTAGACTGAATGCACTTCAGCTTAGTGCCACAAGAATATTCTGATTAAAAATTAGCATCATACACCATCAAAATTTCAAATTCTAAATGGATTAAAAACAGACTATATGACAGAATTCAGAAAAACACTGTTAATGGGCATTTATGTCTGATTTAGCGGACCTACAGTGGGATCTCAAAGATGGTGAGTGCGATGGTGTGGTTCAATATTTTTATAAATAAGTTGGGGCAAATAATGGAGAATTTTTAGACAGGTAAAGAAAGATTGCTAAGGAGAATTCACAAACAAACCAGAGAATAAAACAAACTAGAACACTTGGTTAAATGGAAATAAGCTGAACATCATGTACTTTATTGAAGTCACAGATACCTAAAACTTACAGAGCATGCCCTGAGTGCCTTCACTCAATCTTCCAGGTATTCACAGAAACATCTAAGCTGATTGATTGCCAAATAAAAAAACAAAATAGAGAAATATCTAAGGCCCCAAGGCAGCCCAATTTATTTTCCTTTTATCTGGAGTCTATAATAAACCTGAACTTCCTGTTTATCCAGTAATTGTTCAACCACGTCCAATGATACTTGCAAACAGGAGAGGATACTTACGGTTCCTGATACTCTGCCTTCCCCTTTCTACAGAAAAATGCTTTTTTTTTCCGCACATGCTGACTTTCTGTAAAGCAACTTTTGTTTTCACAACTGATGTGGGTTAGTTTTGATCCATATTATTAACCCCAGTTCTTCCTTATTTTCCAGCACTGGCCTCCCCTTACCTTCAGTAGGAAGACAGGGACTGAAAGCAACAGACAAAGTGTTGTGTTGGTACAGTTGTGCTGAGAGTAAAAGGGTAGAACATGACCAAAGCAAGGTCACCACCTCCACTGCAGAAATTTGAATGGATGCCTTCTATGATATATAATCACATGGTGGTGTTCGAGCTAGTGTCAATGAAAAAGTCCTACACCCAAGTTAGAGCAATGCTCCGGTTGGGGTAATAAGCACATCTCTACATCTGGGGAGGTGGCAGGGTTTGGAGTGACATGTTGGATAATTTTAAGATAAATAAATACTGAATTCTCACTATCACCAGCCTTATGGAAAAAAGTCTCCTTTGAAGTCATTCACCAGTGTCTTCCTTCCCTAATCTAATCAACATCGATACATTTCTGACAAAAGCTGACTCTCTACATTACATGAAGGCACAGGGGGATCAGCTGAGTTGTACTTCCTAATTCCAGGACCAGATGAGACCTGGATGGTGACTGTCATACGTTTTGGAGTCTGATGCCAGCTGAGTTCTCCCAGCTGATTCTACCTCACACAGGGTATAATGTGATTTTTCAAAGGTCCTTTGATTCACTATTGCTCTTCACTTAAAAGGAGTGCAACAGGTAGGTTCTGATCTCTAGAGCAGTTTTTTTCCTTAGATTACTGACATCTAGTTGTAAGGAAATCAATAAAAATACATTTCTTGCAGTCATGTTCAGAGAAACATTCTCACAAGTTGTATTCTTCTTTAATTTATTTTGTTAAAAATATTTCATCATCGGCTCCATTTTCCATTGCCAGCAAGCCTTGCTTACTCTGTATTGCCGCCTTCTGAGATCCAATTTGAGTCTCTCATTTTCCCTGCAAGGTTTCTCTCTTCATAGACTATGACTGAAAAGGAAACACTATTAAGGAAAGAGAAATAATAAAAATCATCCTTTACAGCGTAGAAATGCCAACATAAAAATACCGAAGCAAGTTTTGGCATGGAAAATGAAAGATAATATGTATGTGGGAAATGGAAATTACTTTCCCCGTAAAAGGCACGGTCAACAAAAAAGAAGAAGGAAAGTAGAGAGTAAGAGAGTGATCTTTCCCTGCAACAAGGTATCTTCTTGGAGTACCCTGGAGGGGTTCAAGGCCAGGCTGGATGGGGCTTGGAGCAACCTGCTCTGGTGGGAGGTGTCCCTGCCCATGGCAGGAGGGTTGGAACTAGATGGTCTTTAAGGTCCCTTCCAACCCAAACCATTCTATGATTCTATGATTCTCTACCAACACACATGTCCGCAGTGCTCAGCACAGCAGCACCAGCTTTCCATCAGCACTGGTGGAGCTTTCTGCTCCTGGCTTTGGTATCTGTGCCTGGAAAAATCCAAGCACTGTCTTCAAAGACCCCAATGTTATTTTGAGAATTTGTCACTTAAATGAGTTTTTGCCTCTTCTACTCTCTCAAGGAACAAAACAGATGGAAGAACAGAAGAGAAATATCAATTCTTCATCACGTACTTCTGGTATTAAATAGATATGTATGTATATATACAGAGACACCTGTGCACATAAGCACATAGGCGACCTTACTATGAGAATAACTGCCTAAACCTGTTAGCACACACCCATAGCCACATGAACATGCACACATTATATAACTTTGGTTATGTAGTTGAAATCACTACATGAAAATATTCAATTCAGAACTGTTTCCGTGGGAATATCGGGGATTGCACATCATTGTGAAGAAACATCTGTCCTGATTTGGGATTTCACCAATGTACCTTAGCTTTACTTGCTTAACGTTGGTTGAGATTTTACAGTCAAAAGCCCTCAGGCAAATTAAACTAGCCATGTACACCCTCAGGGAAATGAGATTTTAGTTACATGCCTGATACCAATTGATGCCAACTAGAAGAACTTGAGGATATTAACGAATGTCTATAATTAAAGAACTCTTGATTGAAGTGAGCCAAACAGTCTATTGGAAATCTCATTCTATTTTTTGAACCTGGCTTTCTAATGCAATTGTATTTCAAGATGCCTGAGTATGACTTAGTAAGTGCTAGTGCATTTTGCAAGGATAGAGCAACGTTCTAGCCATCCTGCTCATTGATTTTGAGTGTAGGAGTTCAAATCCCAAGAAGAGTTGAGGAAGGTCTCTAAAATCTCAGATAAGCTTTTCACTTACATCCATGTCCTAAAATCTGCACATGATTATGTATTTTCAGGATAATGAGTACTTGTATAGCACACATTTTCTTCCATTTTCTGTTTTGGAGGGCTTTCTAAATGCAGATACTGTTTTAAATATCTCCGTAGGAAGTAAGATATCCATTATCTTATAACACAATCCCATTAAGGACAAGTAAGTGCTACAAAGGTGTGAGCTGCTTGCATAAATTGCCATGATGCACTTCCAGCTATATCCCACTCTCAACAGCATCAAAGGCCATTGCTAAGGACCGTTAGCAGCACTGCCGGTTCTTACTGTGAGCTGAGCACTTTTATGCTCTACCAAGAGCTCCCACTTGCTGGAATTCAGGTGATTTTTTTGATTTTTTTTAATGTTAAAAGCTCTGATTCTAACTAAAAGAATATTTCTAGCTCACACAGTGGCAAAAAGGCTGAAAATAGCTCCCAAGAGCAACTTCAAAGTCATCAAAAACCTGAAATAAAGGGAAATCCCATTCAAATTCAGTTCCTGATGTACAAAGTATAGGTCTGGCTAGTACAGTTCACTTACTTAAAGCCACAGGCTAATAAAAGTTAGGCTCTACTGAAGTTTAGAAAACAGTAGATCAGCAGTCTGAGTACAAAGCCAAGTAAATGTGTAACAGTTTACTGCTTGAAAGTGAAAACCTTTTGTGTTGATGGGTTTTGTTGGGTTTGGGTTTTTTTGAGATAGGGAGAAGTTGCATGGTATTTTCTGCTTTTTAAATAGTTTATTAAAGTGTAGGATTATATACAGCACCGTGTTAATATAGATAGAATAGCTGGGTGCCAGCCCATCCTATCACACTAAATACAGACTTTCTTGGTATTTTCTGTTGTGTCTGGCTCACTGAACCCACCTGAGATACCCCGTCACCAGCAGAGAAAAGGAACCACGTTGCTCCCAGGCGAATACCTGCTCAGGTAAATTCTGAAAACCTTACCTGAAGTCAGAGAAAGGGCTTCAGTCTTTCAGGCTGAGGTCAGCTAGAAAGTGGGGCTTGGCAAAGGAGCATCAAGGCACATCTAAGACTGGAAGCATGATTTCGAGTGGCACTTCAAGCTTTCAGAATAAAGTGTGAAGAAGCAGCTCCTCTGCCCATCTCTAATGATAATCAAGATAATGAATTCTGCAATAGCTGCAATTTTAACACTTAGTTAAGGCAATTCTCAAGTAACCTACATGAATTTAACACACAAAAATAATTAAACATGCTATGGAACAGATGCTGCACAAACAACGGCAGTCAAATGATTCACACTTCGCAGACCTTACCTAGCAGTTAGTTTACAGCAGTTCCAAGTGACTGAAAGAAAAAAGCAGACATAATGTATATAATTTCAAAAACAGCACACCTGACTCACACCATTTAGGAAAATTCAATAATTTTAATGCGTTTTCATTTTCTTAGACCCGTTCATTCATGATAGTTTTTACTTTTATATATGTATATATGCAGACATATATACACACACCCTGTACTCTTAGCAGTTTCGTCAAAATCTGTTCCAGAAATTATTCATTCTTTTGTATTGAATTCAGCAGCACACTGGTGGAAAAAAAAATGCAGAAAATTCAGTCAGGTTTTAACAGGGCTTAGGTGCACTTGCATGTAGAAAAGGCATAACCATGTGCCCATCAAAAGCTCTCATGATTATTCATTCAGACTCATCAACTCTAAGCCAAAAGAGCAATCTGGTGATTTTTATATATAATCGTGCAGACTGCTCATGGATTGTGGCAAATATATCTATATATACACAAATTGTTCATATGCTTATGGATTCTGGACACTGGCTTACTACCAAGGGATATTATCAAGGTATGTTCATTGTATGTACTGGGCTACCTTCCAGGTAAGGTGATGATAGGCAGTAAATAAGTATTTAAAATAATAATTAGCCAAAGTTTGATGTATCAAAACCATTTTCTACCTTGCCTAGGTAAAGGACTCAGTTATCTAGAGAGAAGCCCATGAACTGCCCTAATAATAAGGGAGAACTGTAAAGTAAAAGAAGCAGAAAGAAAAAAAAAAAAAAAAAAGGACAACAAAAGGGATTTACATGAAACTGATTTACATGAAACTTTCGGGTTGACTTAATGTGCACAGCTCCCAAGGAAGTTTCAGGGCCAAATTCAGCAGTGACACAAGTGACGGTGTAAGTTAGAGATGTGTCAATCACAAAAAGAGTGTCAACCGGGAGAACTGGCAACATTCTCCAGTAGCGCTTTCGTGGGGTGATTTGATGATGGATGGTTGTGTGATCTAAACTGTAATTTATGCACTGTGGCAACTGAAGTGGAGGTTGGCAGCACAGAGAGTAGATGACAAGGGTGAAAAAATAAAACAGGCTTTCACCTTTAGTGACAATATCCCCATCCTTCCAAAAAAAAACCACACTGGGGGTATTCCAGCCTGCTCTTACCAGGGTTGAATATAACCAGCATGGAATCATTCACAGGGTGCCAATAATAAATATTGTGCTGATTTACTAAATTATCTTTGATGCTTACACCCTTTTCCTGAACTGATTTCACCTGAATTGGCCCAATTGCATTTCAAGGGTGTGGAAATTTAAATTTGAGAGCCAAAAATTTAACTAAAATGTTATTATTTTTTTCCTTTTGCCTGTGGGACTACCTGCCCAACACTTGAGGCCATCTCTTGAGGGCATATTAAAGATCACAACAACACAGATGGCAGCAGCTCTTTTGTTCTTCAAGGCTCTAGCTGTAAGAGGAACGACTCTGACACTGCCTTATGCCAACCTGTTTTACTTGACACAGGAAGAGATGAATAAGCCAGATCTGTCAGAGCTGAAGAGACAGAGAGCCACCAGTAATTCTCACCGTTAGTGATCCTTTGTAGAGTTGCCAAAATTCTCTTTTGGGGCAGAAGATTTAATTTTTCACATAAATAGATGTTTTTGTTGAAGGAATATCTGGTTTTTCCCCCCAGTTATTTAAAGTTTTCATTGGAACACTGTATACTTCAATTTCCAAGGTTTTTTGTTGCTCTTCTTTCTAAATCTCGGGCACAGTATAAATCAGAATCAAAGCAATTTCGATGCAGAAATGCTGCTGTGTTACCCGATTCCTGGTCAAACACTTCATGACCTTGTTGACCTGCACAGACTGACTTCCCTAATGAGATCAGGCTTTCCATGATGCACCACGGCCGGGGTCATCCCCAGGCAGCTCCACCATGGCTCCAGACAAAGAGAAGTGATGGTGCATCGTGTGGTCCGCTCAAAAAGTCAAGATCTTAGAACTTAGATGAAGGACTGAGCTATGACCATAACACAAGGTATTTCTGGGGTTTGAAGCTGCGTATTTTAGCTTTTTTTTTCTGCAAAGTGTTCTTTAGCAAAAACCCCTCCATTTTTTAACCATTTTGACACTGATGTCCCTGTATTTTCTCCTCTGTGTGTTTCTCACCCATAGGCTGGAAAACCTGAGCAGGCATTTGGGAAGATGAAGCCATTGTGGCAGGGGATGGAGAATTTGCCTTTTGTTTTCAGTGGCCAAGAACAAAAGGAACAGCATTTTCTGCTTTGCATTACGCATTTATGCTGTCTGTGATATGATAGGTGTGCTAATGTTTGGGGGGGTTCATCATTTCAGTGCTGTGGCTTTAGTTTCTGGAAAAGGGTGTCTAGGATATCAGTCTGGAGCTTTTTTGCGTTGTATTTAAATACATAATAAATAAAATTTAAACATTGATGTTGCTGCTAAATTGAGCCTTAACTTAGAAAAGCTGTTTCTTCAATCAGTCTTTTGCAATGCACGAGTGTACAAGAAACAGTTTGTGCTCACTGCCACTCCTGTAAATTCAGATAAATCACTTATTGAACACATAAAAACTGTGATTGAGAAATCAAGGTAAAAATATAGAGAATTTACTAAAACAAGAAAACCAAGATAAAAATGAATACAATTATTCAGGAGTAGTCTGACAACGTATAGCGATAGAGGGTTTTTTAAACGTTTTAAAAGCTTTTTTTAAACATTTTTAACACTGTATTAACAGAAGAGTTTCCTCACATACATTATTAAAATTAAAATTAAAATAATAAAAATTAAAATTGGATGTGCACATATAGGAAGTATCTTTCATCTCAAGATGGAAGAAGCTTGGCACGTTTTACGATCTCTTACAGAGAACTGATCAGCAGCAATATCCGAGGTGAAGAGGGGGGATTATTAAGTGCCAGCAAGCAATGGCCTGAAAGGACTTTGGGACAATGAGCAAAGACCTTAGCTGGCCTCACCAGCTGGGCAACCAAGTGAGAGCCCAAAAGCAAGGCTGCCTGAGTTGGCTGGAGTGGAGACACTCTCCATCTTTTTCAGTGTCCGGGTAGAAGATCCCGCTCTTTTCATTTGGAGTATTTAATATGCAAAATTCCTTCAAACCATCATTCTGAATTTTCATCTTTGACATACGTTCAGCAAATAGAAAAAATTAAAAAGTAATGAGGAGAGTTCCCAACTGCTTTGAGAAGATTCCACATATGTGCTAATTAGCGATTCTGTCTGAAAATATTCCCTGAAAGCTGTATGGGTAGTGCAGCTTGGGATAAATAATGCAAATGCCCCATGGCACTGTCACAAACACCACAATCAGTGCTGTTTGTGATTTCAGTGAGACTCTCCAAGTTCTGCACCTGAGACTGAAATATTAATGAAGTAAAACTGTAGTAAACAAACCTCCAGACCCATTCCCCCACCCACAGCCAGCACACACACGCTCACGCACCCCGCACACACTGGCTTTCCTGGCACAGGATAAGAGGTATTTTAGGAAGATCAGAGTTGACTTGTCAATGTTTCCTTTGTACATAAAACCGCTCCTTGCTACACCAAGCATCTCCTCATCACTGGACCGGTGCCTACACAGATCTTTGATGCTAGAAATGGAAGGAGCATGACTGCACGTTGGCAATAATACCAGTGACCTCTCTGCAACGTGGCCTCACCCACCAGCATTGATGAAAAGAAAAGCAAATCAGTGCTTTGCACCCATTTCCCACCTCCCCACCATTCAGACACATCAGGCTGCTGTACAGCCAGGTAGCCGGCAGAAAGTTGCTGTTGTGGACAACAGGCAAAACCCAGACAGGCCAAGCAGGGAAGCTATGCTCTGCCTCGAGACCTGACCCAGGGAGTGAACTAACACCCCAGGAGGTCCCCAACTTGTCTCCAAGTGTCCATAATGCCACACCACAGGTTCAGGCTGCCCACAGTCTGCACTTGTGGCAGGCGATGGCGGTGCATGTTGAGGTACAGCTCTCTGGTCACGTAAAGATATAAAGATACCACCTGCATGCTCTACCCTTGGCAAGTTTTCAGGTCAAAGTTGTGCTTTAATATATATTTTCATTTACCGCAGGACCCAAACCCATCCTGGAAAGTGGCACCAGTCTGTAGAAACACAAATGCCACTGACTTTTAGTGCAAATCGAAAAGGTGCCTAAGCAGTAGTATCTAGCTATCTAGCTGCATAGTGGGCTGCCACTGACTTCTGAAGAGGTTAAGTCTTTAATCTACTTAGACGCTTTGGAACATATCGCTCAGTTAAGTGCCTAAGCCACTTCTGAAATAGGAGCTAAGATTTCAAAGTTGCAGAGAGGCTTTAAAGAACTTCATATGGCATTCCCCTGGGCACCCAGACGCATCTCTGGAGTTAAATTTTGCTCTCCTACAAATACAGCTTCTCTGCTAACTGCATTACAGCTGTTTCAGGTGCGTGGCCAGAGCAAGATGCAGAGCAGATTTTCACCCCTAATGACTGTTCACAAACTATTGCCCACGTTACAAATACCCATTAACCTGTACACTCATATTTTAGTCTGCAATCTCATACTGCAAAACATTTCTTCCTAGATTACAGGGACTGCACATTCTTCAAAGCTCTTTTATGAAATTACAGCCCTGCTGGTTTAGTCCAATGTTACAATACCTGCCCACACTCTCCAGCACTATTCAGCTCCAGAAACTAGTCTATAAATGTCAGTCCATGAACAGCGTCCAGTAAAGCCAGTGGAAAATAAAAACTCTCGCTAGTTTGATAAATGAGGGATAAATAGCACCATTAAGGGAGTTTCTATCTGTAAACTGCACAGAAATCTATTCAGAAGTCAAAGATTAAAGACAGAAGTCTCAGCTATCCCAGACTATAAGACTACACCCAGAGTCCAGCTGGAGCTGGAAGATCCTGGGACACACACCCAAGTGAAAACATCATATTGCCTTGATTTCTGCTACTTTACTCCATAAATCTGGAAGCAGCATCCGAGGTTATATTCACCTACCCCGAGAGCAGTAGTGCCAGAAGCGTTGCCTATCTTCCAGTACCTATTTTAGGAACACTTAATATTCCCCTCAAAAAACCAAAGTGTGGCCTAGACTAGCCCACCACAATGACAAATGAAATTCTGCAGTGGCTTGAGATGCACTAATGAAGCCTGTGTTTGGCAGACTGTCATCACCTGCCATCAGCCTTCCTACCACTGCCTCCGTGCCCGCTTTTCCCTCTCCCTGAAGCACCTCCTGGATGCCTCCCAGCCCAAACCATGACTGCAAAATATCCCTGTTGTATAGCCGGCTTCTTAACCTCATTTAAATTCTTCCTTCAAGCTACCTCCACCATGATGCCCTCAAATTACCACCATCTTTTAATGAGAAGGATGCTATGCATACCCATTTTATCATTGTATTCTCTCAGCCCAGCTGCCTTCCACCCGGTAGCTCCTGCCTGTTATGCAGATTGCCAGCTCTCTGGGGTGCCAACTGCTCTCTTCCTTGCATGTCTTCACAGTGTGTACCATGAAGGAACACTGATCCTGGATTGGGGTCCCATAACGCAAACAACTAGATAAAAGAATAATTTGTTAGCCTGGATTGCAAATCTTCTTCTGCAAGAAAAAATAAAGCAATTTCCCCAGGCTGTCAGAGGCACTTTCATGTGTCAGTATTGTAGCTCTCTTCTGGCGATGACAATGGTGCATCCAATTTCCAGGCACAAGAGGGAACGTTTGCTGTGCTGATGTGAGCTCTGCGTGTTGCTGCTCTACATCTAGCCATGCCTCGGAGAACCAAACGGCTTAGGGAAGGTCTGTGCTATGGGGAAGGCAGCCTTCTGTGGGATGTTATTTTTAGTGTGGGGGAGAACCAGGGGGGGGGTGGCTTTTGATGAGGTTTTTTTCCCCTGTATGATCCCTTTCCTTTCAAGGAGTGTGATGTTTGGCTTGTGGTTTGATTTTTGTACCTCATAATCATGAAGGCAGAGGCTGCGCAAAGTTTGTTTGCCCGGATTTATTATTAATTACGATTCTGCACTCCGGGTTACATACACTGAAGTGAAATCACCACTGCAGGTCTGGCTGTGAAGCAGGCAATTTATATCTACATTCAAAATTCATACAAAGAATATTATATTATCAGCAGGTATGTGATCTGTCTTCCACCTGTCTAGAGCAGTCTCAAAAATATTCAGCTTTTTTCCAGCTCACTCCTTGGGTAATTGAACCCAACTATTAGCAGCCAGGTACTAAAGTTTTTGTCCCTTAAGAATTTCACTTCTCAGTACAAAAAAGGTCAGCTCATTCAGTAAGAAGCATTGATCTATACTGTCAGCACCTCGCATCAGTGGTTTCAAATACTCCAGGGTCTGACCATAAATACATTTTCAAACAGGATGTAACCAATGGCATCACCTTCTTCTGCAGAAAAATATAACAGTTTCCACTCAGCAAGCACAGCACAACGATGTACTTCTCGATTGCGAGGCAAGTTATATCTACATAATGCTTTACAAATAATTCATACAACATTTAAGGTTCCACTTGTGCTAACTTGACATGTACTTAACTTTATCATTTTTAATTCAAAATAGGAAACTCAGGCATCAGCAGCTTCAAAATAAAATCCTGATTTTCACTCTCACATAATGCTTTCTAAGTGTCCTTTCCCCTTCCGACCAGTACATAACTATTACACCACCTTTCTAAACCTATAAGTAAGGATTGCTGTTTTGGCTATTAAGATATTTCAAATAAAAAAGGACTGATGTTTTCTTAATGTTTAAAAATACGTCATTGTCCTGAACCCATCACAGCGATCTAGCTAAATTTCTCAGTAAAACAGTAGTTAAACAAGGAATTGATTTAAATTTGCAAAGGAATAAATGTTGTATTTTCTACATGGGGAAAAAAAAAGTTTGAGTAACTCTGAAAAATGACAGGAAAATGGAAGTGGTTCAGATTCCATCATCTCAAGTATCCCTTCATTGATACCTCTGAGACTCTGCAAAGCTGCTGTGTGTCAGGAAGGTGATTCCACCTTCCTTAGTATTTTGTCCCAAATTTCTGCACAAAAATCTTCTCTGTCCATGCTTTACTGAAAAAAGAACAGTTATGCCATCAAATCAAAATCTTCAAAATCTTTAGGTCATTTTCCACCTATTAACCAGATCTGGTCATTAAATTGCTTATTTTAAAAACAAATTTATTAAGGATACTTGAGCCTTTGTTATTGCATAATCCATAAATTGTGCCTGTATTATTTCCTTAGTCTCTAATTGGAGTGATAACATAAATAATGGCTTCTATGGATTTCTGTATGTGTTCTCTTTTTCATACAGAGGTTACATTACTTTTCTAGTCTGTAAAACTCTTGCTTGAACAAAATTTCATTTCATATTCCACACAATGCTTTCACTATGTGCTCCAGTTCCAAGTGCCAGTGCTCCAGCCCATTGGTTCTTCCCTAGTTACTGTACATTGGACCACACATGGGAAGAGACCTCCGGAGATCATCTAGTCCAACTCCCCTGACAAAGCAGGTCCACCCAGAGCAGGTCACACAGGAATGCATCTAGGTGGGTTTTGAATGTCTCCAAAGAAGGAGACTCCACCACCTCCCTGGGCAGCCTCTTCCAGTGCTCTGCCACCCTCAAAGTAAAGAAATTCATCCTCCTATATTCAAGTTTGTTTGTGCCCATTTCCTCTTGTCCTATTGCTGGTCACCACTGAAAAGAGACCAGCCCCATCCTCTTGACACTCTCTCTTTAAGTATTTATAGGTATTGATCAGATTCCCCCCTCAGTCTTCTCTTCTTCACACTAAAAAGACCCAAGCTCCTCAGCCTTTCCTCATAAGACAGATGTTCTAGTTCCCTAATCCTCTTTGTATCCCTCTGCTGTCCCCTCTCCAGTAGTTCCCTGTCCTTCTTGAACTGGGGAGCCCAGAATTGGACCCAGTGCTCCAGAAGTGGCCTCCCCAGGGCAGAGCAGAGGGGGAGAATGACTTCCCTTGACCTGCTGGCCACGCTTTTCTTGATGCACCCAGGATGCCATTGGCCTTCTTAGCCACAAGGGCACATTGTTGACTCATGGTCATCCTATTTTCCACCAGGACTCCTTGGTCTTTTTCCTCAGAGCTGCTCACCAGCAAGTCAGCCCCCACATAGATCTCTCACGTAACCTCAGCCTGGTGTCTCTACTGGAGCAGTGGGAAGCTGAGAACAGACCTGTTTATTACCTAGAAAGGCACCAGGGCTACTTTCAGTGCTCCCAGCTCCTCGAGTGGTGGGAAGGCACTCTGTAAGGTCTCCGTCTTTCCCTCCTGTGCCACCTCAGCTGCAAGGTCCCCACGCCCAGGACAATGCTGGTTGACAGACCCCAT